>JAKSZT010000663.1:2880682-2911628 GCA_026826555.1 Tolypeutes matacus
GCAATTCCACTGCTGGGTATATACCCAGAAGAACTGAAAACAAAAATACAAACAGATATATGCACACCAATGTTCATAGCGGCATTGTTCACCATTGCCAAAAGTTGGAATCAGCCCCGGTGCCCATCAACAGACGAATGGATAAGCAAAATGTGGTACATACATACAATGGAATATTACTCAGCTGTAAGAAGGAACAAAGTGCTAACACATGGAATAACGTGGATGAATCTTGAAGACCTTATGTTGAGTGAAGCAAGCCAGACAATGAAGGATGAACAGTATATGACCTCACTGATCTGATCTGAGGAAAGTGAGCAGTCTCTGAGAACCATTGTCAGAAAGGTAGGTTAACAAAGGAGAGTAAGAGAAGAGCAGGCTTTGAGCCATCACCCATATGGACATAATCTATGGTAAAGGGATAGAGTGTGGTTGCATGTTGTGGGACGGGGCAGATGAGTGGTGGTGT
Organism: Tolypeutes matacus; assembly: GCA_026826555.1. Taxonomy (NCBI): domain Eukaryota; kingdom Metazoa; phylum Chordata; class Mammalia; order Cingulata; family Chlamyphoridae; genus Tolypeutes; species Tolypeutes matacus. The sequence goes on from JAKSZT010000663.1 coordinate 2,881,152, forward strand.
TCCTGGGTTTGGTGGTGCAGCACTTGGGGGTGTGGGTGGATTAGGAGGGGCTGGTTCAAATCCCCAGGGCATGTAACTGTGAATCTTGACATTTCATGGTGTTGGAGGCAGCCAGAAAGTGGTGAAGCTAAAATGGCCGACCAACAACAAAGAACAAGCCTGATCCTATATTTAGCCTTCTTGAGGAAGTAGCTCACCCTGCTCCCGCGCACGCGAAACCTTCCCGCCTTCCACAGATAGCAAACCCTCCCTAGCAACCAACTGTGCCCAATACCAGCCTGCCATTTATGCCTTACACGTACTTCCTCTTTTTTCATGCCCTACCCCTTACATCACCCCTCACCCTACTTATAAAAGGCTGTGCACTTCCTCAATAAATTAGACCTGCATACTTACCTCGTCTCCGCGTTGGTCTTTCCTCCGTGCACCCTCCATACCATCTGGGCCCCCGAACGCTGGTTGCCGCTCAGCATTCCCCTTCCGCCAACAAGTGGTTCAGAACAACCACAATTGGCGCCCAACGTGGGTCTCCCCACCTCTCGCCGCCCCCCGACGGTAGGGCCTCGTCTTCTTATTGGCCTCAAATAGCGGCACTCTGTAAGTATCTCCAGCGCCTTGCTCTATAACTTGGCGCCCCCTCTCTTCTGTCTAGTATCTATCAATTCAATGCCTCCTCTCCTTCTTGTTCTGCTTTCTTTAACCTCTGTTACTTTCGCTTTCTGCCTGGCCTCCGCCGCCCCTCCAAACTGGAATTTCTGGGAGCGAATCTTTCTTGCGCTATTCTTCCTCTGTGTTGTCTCAGTATATACTTTCCTTTTCTCCCTAACCCGTCGTGCTTAAATTAGCGACCCCACCACACGCTAACTAATGTGCCTCAGAGTCCCCCTCGCTCTGACAAAGTGTCGATATGGGAACAACGTGAGTCTCCTCTCGTCAGGCACCCCAAGTCGGAGTGCTGGCCGGTCTCTTAGATACTAACCAACTGAAGGTCTCCGTAAAACAGCTTCAGACATATTGGGACCTTCTGCTTCCTTTTAACCCTTGGTTAGCGACCTGCCATCTATGGGACCCTGCGACATACAATAAGCTAATAAATCGCCTTACGGCTGCCATGGAACATGAAAATAAACATTTTCCCCCTGGTCTAATCCCTACCCTAGTTGCCATTCGTTCGTGCCTTCAAGGCGCCCCGGTTTCACCTGCCGATTGCCAGGTCAACTTAATTGATCACCTGGCGGATAACCCTTCCCCATCTGACTCTGGAGAGGATTCTGATACGGAGTCTCTCTGCTCTCGCATTAACAATACTTTGGAGCTCGACCCCCCCAAGTCCCAACCAAAAAGCTGTAACCTGCGATCGAAGGAACAACATGGCAAACTTCCTCCTAGTGAAACAAAAACCAGACCAGGGGGCAGTTGGAGAAGGAGGTAGTTCTCAGTCTTTCGAAAAAACACAGGACCGGGGGCTCCCTCCTTCTTCAACTGCTTCTCTATACCCCTCCCTTCCGGTCCAAAACCCTGAGCCGCCTTCCTCTTCTTCTTCCTTGTCTCCGCTGCAGCCACAAGGTGGCGCGCAAGTCCCATCATGTCAGTCAATGTGTTGGTCCTCCCCTCTTACCCCTGCCCCTACCCTCTCCACCCTTCCCCCCTACCCTTACTCAGGACCACTCTCTAACAACAACCCTTTCTCTTCCGCCTCTGCTCCCCCTCCTACCAACTCCACCGCCCCTTCCTCCTTAGCCCCTTTGTCTTGCTTCCCTGTTAATGTTAATCCTTCCCCACTTTGCCCACAATTCTACTACCCTCTGCAACATGATGAGGTCAAAAAACGCTTTTTGTTTCAAACTGTTACAAATGGTTTGGCTTGTTCCCTGGAAGGGGGTGGAATAATGAAAGTGGTTAAGTTCATGTGATAAAAGTTGAATGAAATATTTAAAAGTGTTGTACAATTAAAGAAGTTTTCTAATTTTATCACAATTAAAGTTGCATAAATAAAAAGTTCATATAAATGCTTTAAAGGTGTATAAAATTGCTGAAAATTTAATAATGTTTCAGTGTAATATTAAACAAAAGTATACTGTTATTAATCATAATTTTAATTATTTTAAAATATGTGTTATAAAACTACCTCTCTGCCTAAAAATCAAAAGGCAGGTGCTTTAACTTAAGTTTGTCTGATTTACTCCACCTCTGCTATATATAATAATAATAATAAATAGAAACTAAAATAGTAAGCGTATCAAGGATGTTTTGTAACAAATTAAAAATAATAAAGTATATTTTAAAATGTGTTGTATTCCTCCCTGGAGGAGCTGGCCACTCTCCCAGGGACTGATGCATAAACCTTGAAATGTACTGCCCAGGGAGTGTTGTGTTCCTTCCTGGGGAGGCTGGCCCCTTCCTCAGGAATTAGCAAAATACTCAAAAATTGGCATATTATTATTATTGACTTAAAAGATTGTTTTTTACTATTCCTCTTAATCCAAATGATAAAGAAAAATTTGCGTTTACTATTCCTTCGATTAATCATTCAGCTCCTACTGAATGATATCGGTTCAAAGTTTTACCTTAGAGAATGATAACCAGTCCTACCTACATTATGTCAATCCTTTATTCACATTCCATTACAAATTTTACAAAAACAATTTCCTAAGGCTATGATTATTCATTATATGAATGATATTCTTTTTGCCCCTGAGCAATCTTAAGAGCTGAAACAATCATTTCAGCTGGCTAAAGAAATTCTTCCTCAACATGGGTTGCAAATAGCAGAAGAAAAAAATCAAAAGCAGGTTCCTTTTCAATATTTAGGTCATACTATTAATAGAAATATTATAACTCCACAAAAGGTCCAGTTTCGAACTGATAATTTATGTACTTTAAATGATTTTCAGAAATTACTGGGTGATATTAATTGGGTATGGCCTACATTAAGAATTCCAACTTATGCTTTACCCTAACAAGAAACCCTGACTTAAATAGTCCTCGCATTTTAAGCCCAGAAGCAAAAGAGGAGTTAAATGGCTGGAAAAAGAGTGCAAAATAGACAACTAACAAGGATAACTGTAAATCTTCCAATTTCTCTTTTAATATTTCCATCTTGCCATTCCCCTACTGGGATACTTTGACAAGAGGATGGCATAATAGAATAGATATTCCTACCCAACAAAGATACAAAAAAACTTCTGATTATCATAAACTTACACATACTAATGCTTCTGGCTTACATCATAAATATCCCCACTTAACAGTAAAAGAAAGTAAGAAGATTGTTAGACAATGTCCTACTTGTGGGCCCATAAATGCCCCCACTTTCTCTCCAGGAACTAATCCCCATGGAGAACATCCTAATGAAATTTGGCAAATGGATGTCACACATGTGCCTTCTTTTGGCCGCCTTCAGGATGTGCATGTGACGGGACAAGCGATAGTAGAAAAAAGTAATCACTTATTAAACTTAATGTTGCAAAAACAAAAAGGGAGAGATGGAGGAGAGTCTGCTAGGGACAGACTGTCTAGAGCATTGCTTACCTTAAATTTTCTTAATAGACAACAAATTTCTAATGCCACAGCAGCAGAAAGACATTGAGAGGCTAAAAAAAAAGGGATGAAAATGAAAAATGTGAACAACCAATATATTGGAAAAATGAAAGAACCAATAAATGGGAAAAAAGGAGAGGTAAACTTTTGGGGCCGAGGTTTTGCTCTTATCATTACAGAAATAGGAGAAGAGCAGTGGATCCCCTCCAGAAGAATCAAGTCTAAAGTTGAATATGCTGTCAAAACTTAAACTATGAACATGGTGATTTTACAATGAATTAATTATAGGTAAAGTATTAGGTCAAGGTAAGATACCACATCATAATTACACTTATTGAACATACATAACCAACTCACCTCTTCTAGAGCTGTTAATTTGGAGCAATGAGTCTTACCCAATTTATCTTAATCAAGCTCACCATTTTCCAGGACCTATAACTTATAACTACCCTTAAAGCCAAAAGAAGAAGGGAAACTTACAGAAAATTTAACTTTACCTTTTATAAACTGCCCTACTTCTTTGGATATGGTTCTGTATGCATGCACCTAAAAATCACAGTCAAATTTATGTTCTCATTTTCCCTTCTTTGCCATATAAATCAGAAAATATGGTAAATTTTACATGTCCCTCTCACAACAGACTACTTAATGACAAATGACATATATGTCATAAGCTTACAGAGGTTGTGTTGTTTGATGATTCCTATAGAATTGTAAAGGATCGGGCCCTTATAGGGATGCCGAAACCTGTTAAAAACACAACCATATTTTAGTTCATTAATAATTCAATCATAATCACTAATAACAATAATCCTTATTTCTGGAATTTTGGTAATACAACATTTACTAACAGCTCAATAAATTGGTAAAATGAAAATACATCCCACAACCATGGGACACTAAACTTAATAACATTCAATGTTATTTGTGAAAATTATTTTTGGGAACTGTTCCAAACTTTGAAAGGCAAGGCAGCAAAACTGATATTACTAGTTTAAAAAAGAAAAGTTAACTCAATTCCTTACAGTATGTGTACAAGATCATCTCAAAACCTGGATCATCAATTATCTCAATATTCAAGATGTTTACTTCTGTCCCAACTCCGCCCAGGGGCGTTCGTACTGCAATCAGCCCTTGCGCTACTATTGTGCCTATTGGGGATGTGAAACATTAGCTACTGGATGGTCACCCCCAATTGCTGACAAGTTCCTCATGATACGATTCACTCCTGCTGGATGCGTTCGACCCCCTAACCCATCGTGGGGTCTTCCCGCAAACTTCAAAAAACAAAATGAAAAAAACCTCTGTACAAACCTCACTCTTTCCGTTCAAAATCCTGCAGATCCTTCCTGGATCATGGGTTGAACCTGGGGAATCAGGCCATATGTATCCGGCTCTGACCCTGGCACACTCCTGCTTATAAAAAAAAAGGAATTGGCAGAAGTGAATCATGGTCCAATAGGCCCTAATAAAATTCTGTCCCCTCCTTTGCTCAGTTCTCCTGCCATTTCTCTTCGGTCTACAACTGCAACAATAGTCCCTGCTATGCTCAATTTTACTGCTTCTACCCCAAACCCAACCGTCAATAATCCACTTTGACAAATACTTAATGCTACCTTTCTTGATCTGAACGCTTCCCACCCCAACCTCACTCGCAATTGCTGGTTATGTCTTTCTGTTACACCCCCCTATTATGATGCTATAGCCCTTAATGCCACCTTTAACACTTCCTCTAATAACAATCCCCCACAATGTCAGTGGAAAGCAGACAAAACTGGCGGCTGTGACCTTACTATCCAATCCGTCCTGCACACCGGACGGTGTGTCGGCAATGCCTTCGGTAACATGTCCACCACCTTAACTAAGTCTTGCCTACTTTTATCCCCTCCGTCTCAACATAAATTTTACATTCCCCCTAAAGGGGCAAAATGGCTGTGCTCCTCATCAGGGCTTACCCACTGTGTGGCCACAGCAGCCCTTAATAGCTCCGGAGAGGTGTGCATCTTGGTTGTTGTCCTCCCCCATGTCCTTTACCATCGTGAGGAAAACCTCTATCGGCATTGGGACGATCAGCCTTCTGTTACCATAACTAGACGAAAAAGAGAAATTATTACTGCTGTTACCATTGCTTCTCTTTTAGGTATTGCCAGACTGGCCACTGGAACCACATCTGCCATCCTCCAACATCAAGGACTCTCTTACCTAAGAGCCACAGTAGACGAAGACTTAGCCCGCATTGAAACCTCCATCACCCATCTTGAGAAATACTTACGTCCCTATCGGAGGTTGTTCTCCAAAATAGGAGGGGCTTAGACCTACTTTTCCTTAAACAAGGAGGGCTTAGTGTCACACTGGGCGAGGAGTGTTGTTTCTATACTGACCACTCAGGAATAATTAAAGATTCCATGACTAAACTTAGGGAAGGAATAGCAACTCACAAATGTGAACGAGAGGCCCAAGGAGGCCCTTCTTGGGGATTCAACGGAATCCTCCCTTATTTCCTCCCTATACTTGGTCCCATAATAACCCTACTTCTTATACTATCTATTGGACCTTGGGCTATAAGAAAATTAATACAGCTAGTTAAGGATCAAATTAATTCTTCCCTAAGTAAACCAATTCAAATACATTACCACCGACTTCACCTCACTGATCAAGGCCTAGCACCAAACATGCTAGAAGATGTCTGCCCTCTGTAAATAACAACATCCTCCAACCCTTCCCGCCTATGAGCAGCTGAGTGCAAGGCAAAGCACTGCAGGAGACAGTTAAAAGTAAGTACAGCCTAACTATTCTCTGAGAAGCATGCCTCATTAGCACAAGGGCTCGTTCTAACTGAACAGAATGCTCAATAAAACATTGGGCTGGCTAGCCAATGACGGGCAACTGGACTGACCCATCAATCAACCTAAGACACGGACATGGCCTTCTGCTGCCATGTTTCCCAATGATGGGTAAGACTGATCGGGTGCAGCCCCGACCTAAGACAGGCACAGACCCTCCCTCGTAAATAGCACATTTGCATATACAAAATCCCTCCTACGATGAGGCCTCTACTTCCCTCAGCTAGCTATACAATAAATAAGGCTCTAATAAAACAAAAAGGGAGGAGATGTTGGAGGCAGCCAGAATGAGGTGAAGCTAAAATGGCCGACCAACAACAAAGAACAAGCCTGATCCTATATTTAGCCTTCTTTGAGGAAGTAGCTCACCCTGCTCCCACGCGCACAAAACCTTCCCACCTTCCACAGATAGCAAACCCTCCCTAGCAACCAACTGTGCCCAATACCAGCCTGCCATTTATGCCTTACACGTACTTCCTCTTTTTTCATGCCCTACCCCCTACCCCAACCCTCACCCTACTTATAAAAGGCTGTGCACTTCCTCAATAAATTAGACCTGCGTACTTACCTCGTCTCCACGGTGGTCTTTCCTCCATGCGCCCTCCACGCCGTCTGGGCCCCCGAACGCTGGTTGCAGCTCAGCGTTCCCCTTCTGCCAACAAGTGGTTCAGAACAACCACACATGGGTTGGGAGAGTGGGGCCTGGGGGGCTGGGGAGAAGGGACCAGTCAAGATCTAATGGTTTGTTTGTTGGTCATGGGGAAGGTTTTTCATTACCTTACAGTAATGGGCACAGGACAAGTTAAATATCATCAAAATTATTAAACTGTATCATCTAAATTGTAAACTATACTGTAAGTCACTGACAATGTTTAGTTGCTATATTTTGCTATCTGCATAACAGTTATAAAAATGCTAACAACCAAAAAAAAGGGGGGGTAGTTAATATGGGGTGGGGAAGGGGGGTGGTTTGGTATCTGGGAGTCTCCGGCATTCCGTGTGTGACTTTGCTGTGACCTAAAACTTCTTTGAAAATTAAATGAAAAATTGGGAGACAATGGGGATTGAGAGGAGGAAGGTGTCATGGCACACCAGACATCCAATAACACAGTGATAAAGGGAAGGAAAAAGGGGAAGAAAGAAGAGAGAAAGAAAGAAAAAACATTAATATATATATACATTTTAAAGGCATTTCCATTGCTTTTTTGCCCATTTTTTGAATGTCCCAATCCACTAATTATATTTTATTTTGTTTTGTTCTTTGTTTGATTATTTGTTTTTTTTCCTTCTCTCTTTTTTTTTCCCCAGAATTTCCTTATGTTTCTCTCTTGCATGTAAGCTTATCACACTTGTTTCTTTTTCCTTGTAAGTGTATTTGATTATTTTATGGACTAAATGTTCATGGAGGATTTGGATCACAGAAGGGTTACAATGGGTACTGCGGGGGATTATTGGGGGGGTGTCTGGGGGCGGTTTCGTGGGAATTGGTTCATCCAAATATACATGAAAGATATACAAAATCATTCAAAGGGTCGGGGGATGGGGCATGGTCACGAAGGGTGGATAATCACACAATAAATTAGGGAATCTGAATTCCTAGCCTGGAGAGCTCTGCCACAGTCTCCAAGGGAGCAGCAATAGTCCTCTGAGTATAGGGACAGTGCCTGTCAAAATAGGATGACCCACTGATGTTTTTTTTTTTTTTTTGATGACTACCTTTGTGAGTCTTTGCTCTTGTAGATGAGACTTAGCCTGCAGTTGTGGGGTGCCTAAGGGTTGCCACCTGAAAGCCTCTTTGTTGCTCAAATGTTGCCTCTCTCTAAGCCAAACTCAGCATATGATTGCATTACCTTCCCCCCAATGTGGGACATGACTCCTGGGGATGAGCTTCCCTGGCAACAAGGGATTAATACCAAGTGCCAACTGGCAGCTTTGCGCAGTGGCAGTATCGTAGCCAATGAGGTTTATCCGAGGCGTGATTATTGCTAATTGAAAACTTTTCCCAAGTGCCAACTGGCAAAACAACTGGAAAAAGACCTTGAATAAAAGGGGGAATTGGTAAAGGCAAATGAGTTCAAGTGGCTAAGAGACTTCAAAGAGAGTCGGGAGGTCATCCCAGAGGTAACTCTTATGCACACCTCAGTAGGAGCTCATAGAACATCTAAGTGCCTATTGCCCCACTCAGTGGGGTTCCTGAGGGCTCCGGAGACACCCTGGTCCTATATAAGGGGGAATAGCCCCAGAGACTGATGCCTTATCAGTGGGTTCTATTTTGGAATCTGTGCTCCTGAGAGTGACAGAATTAGACTCAAATAAGTCCTCCCTGCACATGGTTCACCAGTCCCTTCTATTCAAACCTATATGTGATGCTGGAGTTTTTAGGTATACTTCCAGAGACTGGAGCCTCCTGCCTACCTATGTGTCAGGTGGCGTGAAATCTAGGTGGAGCTGCAACTCCTACCCTACAGTTCAATGGACTCATCCAAGTCACCTGGTGAGGAGACAACGATGGGCAATGGCCATCCCAGGGAATGGAGAGGGCCTGCATTGGCAGGCAGGATCATCCCACCCACCATATCCATGGGATATAAGCCCTCTCTCACTTGGAGTTGGAGTGGACATCACCAACCCAGTCCCCTCAGGATTGGGGGAAAACTATGGACTAGAGTGGACTTGATGGTATTCTCTTGTTCACATATGGTGATTCTAGCAATGCAAGAAGTTGTAACAATGAGGTGGAGCCAGTGGCCACTTGACACTTTTGGGGTAGGGAGGGGATGAGCGGTTGAAATACAGGGGCTACTTTGGGAGTTGGAGGTTGTCCTGAGTACTGTTGTGGCAACAGATGTAGGCCATTTTAAATCAGCACACACCACTCAGAACTGAGTGGGAGAGAGTGTGGTCTACAGTGTGAACTGTGGTCTATGGTTGGTGGCAAGGCTCCAGGATGTGTAAGTTCATAGAGGGTGGTGGGCCACACTGTGGTAGATGTTTGTGTGGGATGTGGCGGGAGGTGTGGGAAGTGGGCAACATGGGAATCCCAGTGGATTCCGTGTAATATTTTGGGTAATCTAAGCACCTCTTAAAATATATGTATATATATATATATAACATTTTTGTAAGCAAATACGCATATATGCATATATATTTATATATCATTTGGCAAATGTTTGTATGTATTGTGAGAATTTTGATTTTTACCCATAATAAAAAAAAAAAAAAAGAAATCACTATATAAAGGGAATATGAATTGGGAATAAGGAGTTAATTCTTAATTGAAGCAGCTTCTGATTAAGGTGTAAGAAAAGTCTTGGCAATGTATAGTGGTTGTGGTAACACAACACTGTGACTACAATTAACACCACTGCATTACATATCTGAATGTGATTAATAGGGGAAATTTTAGATTATATATATGATGCTAGAATAAAAATGGAAAAAAAAGACACATTAAAATGGGCTGTGAAATACAAATGTGAACCTTAATATAAGCTATGGACTATAGCAAATTTTATAATTATAATAGCATTCCCTCATGAATTTTAACAAAGGCACGACTGTAATGCAAAATGTTAAAAATTAGGGTAAGTAAATGGGACTCTTTATTTTTTGCATGATCTTTCTGTAAACCTGCAATTTCTCTAATAGGAAAAAAGTAGTAGAGAATCACATGTGCCTTTCTTGCTCCTCATCCATCCCTCTCTTGCAGAGTGGAGTTCATATTCTAACTGTGGGATCTTGGCCCTGTTCCAAATAAGTAATGTACCCCTATTATACTATTGGGTGGCAGTATGAAGAACTGAACCAGGACACTCCTTTCTGGATCCCCTTCCAAGAACTTGCTCTGCAGTTTAGCTTGTGGACAGCTAAATATGTTTTGGATACAATCAAATCAAATGACCTACTACAAATAATTACTGACATCATGACATTAAAATAGAGCAACCAGGGGAGGTGGAAAGTCTATTCCACAGTGAGTAGAGGAAGAATTTGGATACCTTTAAATGTGGAAATTCCTAAGTCCACAGTGCATGATTACAAAAAGATGCAAGTTCAGAAAAAACTTAGAAGACCACACACTTTCACCTCAGGGTGACCTGTTTGGTAGGAGAGCTAAACTCTGAACATGAAAACCAGCCAATTTGCCAAGACTGTGACAGTGTTTTTTGCTTTGGTTTATTTGCTTTTGTTGGCAATTGACACTGATGGAAATCTCTGTAACATCACTAGATACATACACATTTAATGAACATAGAGTTTAGGAAATAAATTCCAGAGTTAACACATTAAAATATTAAAATGTTCAGTAGGCAACAAAATATTACAAAACAAATAAAGGAATGGGAAATTCTGGCCCATACAAATGAAGAACATGAAACTTCAGAAAACATCAACAAAGAAGATATACCTTTGACATACCATATAAAGACTTAGAAAAGTTGATCTTCAATATGGTCAAAGAATTAAATAAACACAGAGAAAGAATTAGAGGATATCAGAGCAATGAAAAGTGAACAAAATGACAATTAAAATAAAGATAGAAATTATAAAAAGGAAATACAAAGATACTGAAGTTAAAGACCAAAATAACTGAAATTAAAAATCCCCTAGAGCTTCGACAGTCATTGGAACTGGTAGAAGAAAGAATCAGTGAACTTGAAGATAACTGTGGTTTGAAGTTGAATGTACACCAGAAAAGCATGTTCTTAAATCTAATCCATTCTATGGCTGGGTACCCATTGTAAGTAGAATTTTTTGTTGATGCTACTTCAATTAAGGTATGACCCACATTAATCAGAATTGTTCTTAATCTTTTCCAGTCTTCCATGAGGGTGAAAGATATTCCCTTGGAATTGGGAAGAATCTGGACACAAACCCACTATTATTTGAGGGTTGAGCCTGTGAACTGGAGACTGTGGAGCATCTGATCACTACACCAGTTTTCTCAGTGGGTGGAACCTATTCCTTGGGGAATAAAATCCAAAGGAATTGTATACAATATATAGAAAGAACTGTTAATGTAATTTAAACTGTTTAAAAATTGTTAAAACTCAACAGTTACAAAACACTCTAAACAGAGACCATACCAAAGAAAATACACAGATGATAAAATAAGCAAATGAAAAAACATTCAACATCAATATCATCAGGGATTTGCAAATTAATCAACGATAAGATATCACTCTACACTTACTAGAGTGGATTAAATCCAAAACAGTGACCTCAAATGCTATTATGTGGAGTAACAGGAAGTCTCTCATAGTTGTTGATAATATTAAATCATTCAGCCACTTTGGAAGACAGTTTGACAGTTTCTTACAAAGCTATACATAGGCTTGCCATATTATTCATCAACAAAACTTCTATGTATTTACTCAAAAGAGTTAAAAATATATACCTGCACAAAAACCTGCACACAAATGTTTATAGCATCTTAAGATACTATATGGGTGAATGCATATGATTGTGGTACATTCATACTATGGATTATTATTCATCAATTCAGAGAATTGAGCTCTCTTGCTTAGAAAAGACATATAGGAATCTTAAATGCACATGCTAAGTGAAAGAAACTAGTCTGCAAAAGCTAAATGCTATTGGACATTCTCAAAAGACAAAACTATAAGTATAGTAAAATGATCAATGGATGCCACAGTCTCATGATGAGAGAAGGAGGGATTAACAGGTCCACCACAGGGAATTTTTAAGGTGATGAAATTATTCTGTATGATAACATAATGGTCCATTTATGATATTGCACACTTTTCAAAACCCATTGAACTGTACAACAGAAGTGAATCTTAATGTAAACTATAGACTTCAGTTAATAGTAAAGAATCAGTAGTATTGGTTCATCAATTGTTACAAATTACTATGATGTAAGATGTTAACTATAGGGGAAATGAAGCATGTATTTATGATAGGGGGTGAAGTACATGGAAACTATCTGTATTTTTGCAATTTTTCCAAGATCTAAAACTGAAGTTTATTGTTAAAAAAGTAAATAAAATTATTTAATATTTCCAGCAATAAGTACGAAGTTTTTAAAATATAGAAAAAAAGGTAAGTTTCTAGGAGAAATCTATTATCAAAGTGACTTGAAAAAAATTATAAAAATTGGATAGTTTGTAACGTATAAGAAATTGAATAAATTTATAAAAATCACTTATAGGAAACATTAGGCAGAAATGGTTTTATAAAAACTTGCAATATTTAAAAAAATAGATTTTTCTACTTGTGGCAGTTTGAGATTTTTTCACTAATCCAAAAAGGAGAAAGGTTATGTTTGTAAACTAATCTATTTCTCTGAGTGTGATACCCTTTGATTATATTGAATTCAGTTGAAGGGCCTTTGATTAGATTACTTGATAACTTTGATTTGGGGCTTTCAATTGAACTGTCAGTAAGGAGTGACTCAAGTTGAGTCCCCACCCCCTTTCTGGGTCTGACACAAACAGACTTGCAGGGAGACAGAGAAGAAAGGGAGCAGCCATGTTTGATCCTGCTGTGTAAGAGAGGCTTGCTTAAACATGAAGCCCCAAGAGGCTGGGCCCACAAAGCAGCTCAAGAGGAGACCAGACCTGCTATACGTCTGATAGCTGAAAGCTGAACTTCAGAAGACAGTGAAAGAGCCAAGACTGATATAGAAGGCCACGAAAGAAATAAGACCTATGCTGGGAGAGAGAGAACTAAAGGATCCCTTGATCATGGATCTAAGACTCTGGGCCCAGGGAACAGCTCAAGAGTAAAGCTTGAGCAGGTGGGGAAGACTGAAACCTGGGCAGAAACCAGTGGCCATCTTGCTTCACCTTGAGGCAACTTACCAGGATCAACAGGAGCTGATTTTGATGAGAAAGCACCTTTAATGGTGCCTCAGACTGGATTTTTCATGGCTTTGGACCTGCAAGGTTTTACCCCAAATAAATACCCTTTATAAAATTCAACAGATTTCTGGTACTCTGCATCACTTTGGCAAACTAAAACACCACTCTTAGACAAAATCTTTCTAGAAGGATAGAAAGCAAATAGCAATACTTAATATTGCCAAGTTATAGTTACAAGGAAGGAAAATTAATTATTGGTCCACTTCCTTCTAAAATTGAGACTCTAAAAGTGTCAACAAAACAGGAACAGAACTACTGTTTTAATTTGAGAAAGGCTGCCAATTCAATATACTGGAAATGGGTTAGCTTTTAAAATTGGAATTTATTAGGTTAAAAGTTTACAGTTCCTAGGCTATGAAAATGGCTGAGTCAAGGCATCAGACAAAGCTCTCCCTCAAAGGTCAGCTGCTGGCAATCTTGGACCCTTGCCATATGGCAAGGCACAATGGTGGATCTGCCAGTCTCTGCCTTCTCCTTCTGGCTTACTTTCTTGATGCCAAAAATGTATGCCTGCACACACACACACACTCATAAAACTGTACAAAAATATTCATAATATTTTTATTCACAATAGCCAAAAATTGTAACAAGCCAAGATGTACTAAGTGATCAGGCACATGACTGGGCATAAGGGCAGCATTTGTTCATCTTTTCCCTCTCCTCTGGGCCTCTTTTTTTCATTCTTTTTCAGGCTACTACATCTGTGGATTTTCCCTCTCCTGGATTTGATTTCAACTTCTGGAGGCTTCTCTCTGGCACTGAGCCTTTTTTCCTGTGTCTGTGGCTTATTTCTCTGTTTATAAGGGACCCCAGCAAGAGGATTAAGACCCACCCTGGGATAAGCCCTACTGGTGCAATCTAATCAAATAGTCCTTAATTGAACTAATCTAATCAAAGGTTAACAATAGTTTCAATTTAAGAACATAATTTTCAAAGATTTACATAACAGACACAAACCAACACAACTACTCTTACTTTGTTTATAAAAAAAATAATTAATGTCCAATTCCAAGTTAATTTTACCCCTGGTTTTCTTGGTTTATTATTTAGAACACTGATAAATTTTATCTACAAAATCAGATTTTTTTTTCTATGTTATACATTCCAGTGTTTTTTTAATGAATAGAAAATTTGGAGGTTTATAAAATAGTCACTTCAAGGATATACAATTTTAATTTAACCCCTTATTCTGCACACTTTGCACTAATGTGGCACTTTTGTTACAATTGAGGAAAGTATGTTAAAATATTATGTATCTTCATTTCAATTGATGGAAACATATTACAATATTGCCTTTAACTACAGAATGGAAGTTACATTAGTTGTATTTTCCCATATATCACTGTATTTTTAACCCCTCGTAAAAGTGACATAATTTTTTTACTACTTCATGGAAGAATATTCTTGTATTTGTACTATAAACCACATTCCTAATCCACCACCAAATTCACTAGGTTAAACAGTCCCAAGTTTATCCTATAGATTTCATTCCATTGACAATTAGAACCCTAGCAACCAATTTTCAGCTACTATATATAGATATATAATTATCTATATATAAATATACATCTATTTTTTAAAATTAATTTATTTTTTATTGTTGGTAAAAATCAAAATTTTCACAACACATACCAATATTTGTAAAATGATATATAAATATATATGCATATATGTGCATTTGCTTACAAAAAAGTTATTTATATATAAATAAATATATTTTAAGAGGAGCTTAGATTACCTAAAGTATTACATGGTACCCACCAGGATTCCCATGTTGCCACCTCCCACACCTCCCACCACAAACCACACAAACATCTCGCATAACTGTGGCCCACCACCCTCAATGGACTTACACATCCTGGGACCTTGCTACCAACCATAGACCACAGTTCACATCGTAGACCACACTCTATCCCACACAGTTCTGAGTGTTGCGTGCTGATTTATAATGGCCTACATCCGTTGCCACAATGATACTCAGGACAACCTCCAAATCCTAAAGAAGCCTCTGTATTTCAACTACACAGCCCCTCCCTGCCCTGAAAGTGTCAAGTGGCCACTGGCTCCACCTCATTGTTATAATTTCTTCCATTGTGTACCATGTGTGTACGACAGAATACCATGTGTGTACGACAGAATACCATTGAGTTGACTCTAGTCCATAGTTCTTCCCCCAATCCTGAGGGGACTGGGATGGTGATGTCCACTCCACCTCCAAGTGAGAGAGGTCTTATATCCCGTGGTTATGGTGGGTGGGATGATCCTGCCTGCAGATGCAGGCCCTCTCCATTCCCTGGGCTGGTCGTTGCCCATCATTGTCTCCTTGCCAGGTGACTTGGATGAGTTCATTGAGCTGTAGGGTAGGAGTTGCAGCTCCACCAAGATTCCACGCACACCTGGCACATAGGTAGGCCAGAGGCTCCAGTCTCTGGAAGTATACCTAAAAACTCCAGCATCACATATAGGTTTGAATAGAAGGGACTGGTGAACCACGTGCAGGGAGGACTTATTGAGTCTAATTCTGTCACTCTCAGGAGCACAGCTTCCAAAATAGAGCCCACTGATAACTCATCAGTCTCTGGGGCTATCCCCCCTTATATAGGACCTGGGTGTCTCCAGAGCTCTCAGGAGCCCCTCTGTGTGGGGTGATAGGCTCTTTGATATTCCATGAACTCCTACTGAGGTGTGGGTAAGAGTTACCTCTGGAATGACCTCCCGACTCTCTTTGGAGTCTCTTAGCCACTTGAACTCATTTGTCTTTGCCTCTTCCCACTTTTATTCAAGGTATTTTTCCAGTTGTGTTGCCAGTTGGCACTTGGTATTAATCCCTCATTGCCAGGGAGGTTCATCCCCGGGAGTCATGTCCCATGTTGGGGGGAAGGTTATGCATTCATATGCTGAGTTTGGCTTAGAGAGAGGCTACATTTGAGCAACAAGGAGGCTCTCAGCTGGCAACAACATAACAGACTACATAACAGACACAAACCAACACAACTACTCTTACTTTGTTTATAAAAAAAATAATTAATGCTCCAATTCCAAGCTAATTTTACCCCTGGTTTTCTTGGTTTATTATTTAGATCACTGATAAATTTTATCTACAAAATCAGATATTTTAACATGAAAAATCAATTATTTCATTAGTTAGAAAAAGCATGTGATGAAGTTACATAATTCCACAGAAAAACTCTTTACATTAAAAAATTCTGTAGATCTTGCTTACCACTAAAAATGTGTTTATTTAAAACCTCAAATAAAACATGATCTGAATGGAAAGGAAACATTTTCTTTTTTTATTTTTTTTTTATTTTTTAAAGAAGCTTTAGATTGCATAAATGTTATATAAAAAATGATGGTTATTCACGTATGCCCTAACTCTTGCATTTCCACATTTCTGCACATTATCAACATCTTTCATTAGTGTGGTATATTTGTTACAATTGATGAACATATATTGAAGCATTGCTACTAACCACGGACTATAGTTTACCTTATAGTTTATACTCTGCCTTGCACAATTTTATAGATTATGACCAAATGTACCATGGCCTGTATCTGTCATTACAATGTCATATGGGACAATTCCAATGTCTATAAAATGCTACCATGTTACACCTATTCTTCTCTCTCCCTCCCCTCAGAACCTCTGGTGGTCATTGACTTCATATCAATGATAAAAGTTCTCCTACTGCTAGAATAATAATGTCTATAATAGAATAATAAGTCTATTAGTCCATTGTTCATTCCCCAATCTTGAGGTTTTTGGGATGGTGATGCCCACCAGGATAGGGTGCACCTGGGGCAGGATTCTATGGAATATAAAGTGTTAATTTTGTCATAGTATGTGTCTCAGTGGGTGGAAGCACACACAATAAATAAGAAAATATTAAACTCCCATCCTGGGGACTCCTGCTATGTTCTCAGTTAGAAGAACAAGAATCCCTCAAGAACAAAAGCAGTGGCTAATAAAAGAAAACTGACTAATATGTCAAGTACTCAATATTATTGCAAGTAACTATGAATCTTATTCTTCATAAATTGAAACTTAGGGATTACCATAGGTTCTGAGGGGTGGAGGAGGAAAGAATAGAATAGATGGAACATGGGTCATTTTTAGGGCATTAGAATGGTTCTGCATGTTCTTGCAATAATGGTTACAGGCCATTTTAAATTTTGTCAAAACCTATATAAGTACGAAATATAAATCATAATGTAAACCATTGACCATGGTTAGTAGAAATGCATCAATATTTGTATATCAATTGTAACAAACATACCATCTGTATGCAAAATATTATTAATAGGGGAGTGGAAGAGGGGGATGGCATTGGGTATATAGGAACTCCCTATATTTTCTATATGACTTTTCTGTAAACTAATGCTTTTTTGAAGATAAATGAAAAAAAATAAAAGACAAGGGAAATACATGGAAGAAATAGTCACTGTACATACAAGATAACATATCCACAGTGATGAAAGAGTTTGAAAAATTTTATTTCAATTTTTTTATTTTTTATTTTTTACTTTATTTGTTATTTTAAAAACGATTATTATTTCATTTTCTTATTAATTTTATTTTGGTTATTTTGTTGGCTTCATATTGAGAAATGTTTGGATCACAGAATGGTCAACTGTGGCAGGGGAGGATCACTGCTGCATTGTGTCAGTGATGGGGGTATATGTGGAGAAGGGTGCACCTGGGCATAACTCTAAGGCATATGAATATTTTCAAGTGTTCATGGGGTGTGGTCTCAGTGGGTGGAGACCCACACAATAACTGAAAGAATATTGAATTCCCTTCCTGGGAAATCGTACTACAATCTCTAATAGAATAGCAAGAATCCCCTGAGTTCATGGATTGTTCCTAGTGAAGGAAGATAGTCCATTATGGCAGACCCTTAATTTGATGATTGTTCTTACGATCCTTTCCTTGTGAAATTGAAACTAAGCCTAATATTATGTATTGCCTAAGAGTTACCTCCGGAAAGTCACCTTGTTGCTCAATTCTGACCGCTCTCTCAGCCAAACTGCATTTATCATAGTACCTTCCCTCCAGCATGGGACACGACTCCCCAGGATGAGCCTTCCTGGTACCAAGGATTATTACCAAGAGCCAAATAGCAATATATCTGGAAAAAGTCATTGACCAAAAGGGGGAAATATTAAATACAAATGAGACAGTCTCTTAAAAAAAGCAAACAAAGATGCTGTCACCATATTATATGCAGGTCCTAACCAGCACAATGAGACAATAAAAATTGATACAAAGAAATGGATAAGAGGTAATACTATTCCTCTTACTTGCAGATGGTATGCTCTTTCATACAGAAAACTCAAAGGATCTACATATATTAAGAGAAACAATGTTACATAGAGCAACATAATGACATGCTACATAGAGCAACATAAGATTAATGTACACAAATCAATTACATATCTATGTGCCAGCAGCAAGCAACCAAAATGTAATTTAAACAGAAAGACATGATTTGTAATAGTATTAGAGATTATTGAGAACTTCAAACTTTTGTAGAATTTTCTGTGTAGTAGTCTGTTACTAAAATGTTTCGCAAAGTCATTGTGTAATTTTACATAACCATCAGCAGTGAATGACAATATTAGTTGTTTTTCAACCCCACTAACACTTGGAATCATTAGAACTTTTAATCTAATATGTGTGTAGTGGCATCACATTGAGGTTTTAATTTACATTTCCCTTAATGACTTATGATGCTGAGCCGGTTTTCATGTTCTTACATGCCATCTGTATATCTGTGGTGAAGTGCTAGTTCAAAATTTTTGCTTATTTCTTTCTGCCTCTGCCTTTTTCTTTTTAAATTACCTTTGTTTCAAAGAAATTCTTAATTTTGAAACCAGCTAATTTATTTCATTTGAAGATTTCACTTTTTGATTCATAGCTGAGAATTCATTGCCTGATTCAATATCAGAAATATTTTCTCCTATCTACTCTTCTAGAAGTTTTATATTTTTGTATGTCAGCAACATTTGTTAAAAAGCTTATTCTTTCTGTATTGAATTGACTTT
This sequence comes from Tolypeutes matacus, assembly GCA_026826555.1. Lineage (NCBI taxonomy): Eukaryota > Metazoa > Chordata > Mammalia > Cingulata > Chlamyphoridae > Tolypeutes > Tolypeutes matacus. The sequence goes on from JAKSZT010000663.1 coordinate 2,900,464, forward strand.
GCACCTTTATTGAAATGCAAGTAACTATATGCATGTATCCAAGTCAATCTATTTCTGAATTTTTCCTTATAGTTTAGACTCTGTCTTGGATTTTTCTACTTGACACATATCCCAGGACATAAAAAAGTAATAATGATATATAAAATACTAGTTGCCAGACGCCTAGGGGACATTCTGTAATAAAACACTGTCATTTCTTTACATATAACCCCCATATCTAGAGGAATTTTACCTCCAGAGGAATTTTACCTCCAAAATATCCTTAGAAACATTTATTTTTATTTTCCTTTCTTCATTTTTCCAACTGCCCCAGTTGTTCAGATATATTTTCTCTTCTGAGGAGTTTAAAGTAAATGTTAATTATTTTTCCTGCTCGGTGCTCAAACACCTTAAATCTCTTCTCTATATTACACCCCATTTACAAGTCTTTGATAATATTCTATACACAACATAATGAGGCTGCTATTCCTTGGCATATACACATTATTTTTTATAATCTGATTTCCAAATACTTCTTTAGCCATATTCATGACTAAGCTCTGTTTAGTCCTTCATCTTTAATAGTTAATATTGAAATTACTGTCATTCCTCAAACAAATGGTGCTGTCAGATACTTTGGTACTTTGATGTCTATCATCTCCATGCTGAATGTGAGAATCAGTAAATTTTAATGTGTTCTAGTTTCTAGGATTGAGAATGAAAATGGGCAGAACTAATGTCTTCAGGGTAAAGAGGAAGGGAAACTAAAACCCCATGTTGTGGATAAGCTTGAGATCAGCACCAGACTGTAGAAGTCAAGGAAAATCAGTATTCAGTTTGATGAAAGAAAAAGCAAGGGACATCCATGACACATGTCATGATATCAGCTTTGTTGTAGTGGACCCTCTCCTTCTCACTAAATCAAGGATATTTACTAGCCACAGAGATTCCCTTGATGTTATCAGTGGTTCATTTGGTCTTTTTTCCCCTTTATGAACCATGAGAATGTCACATCTATAAAATCATTTAGAATTGTTCTACATGAGAGATTTGTCTATTCTCACCTATGTATTTATTTTTATTAAATCATTTGTTTATATCAGGGTAGACTCATAGATATTAATCTTATAATTTGGATTAAAGTCCAAAATGGTATTATTTATTTTGTTGCTCAGATTTTTCCAGCTTAGGTCATTGAGAGCTATCATTTGGCTTCCATGAACCTTTGCTATATTGTCATCACTTTATCTGTGTACCTATGTGTTGTGGTCATTGTTCTTTTGGTTTATTTTGTGAATTGTTTTGGCTTCTTTTTCATTTTGTCTTTACTTTCTGGCAGTATAATATGCTCCTTTTTGCCTTTTACATTCCTTGTCACAGAATTTGAGTTAAGCAAATCTCCCTGGGGTCCTGTTTCTTTCTATTGGACAATGGTTTCGGAAACTATGATCTGGGCACTGGATGACCATGTATTTTAGGGCCCAATTAATAACTTCAATTGCAAAAAGTAAGTCACCTATTATCCCATAATCCAGAAATGTCTTTCTCACATATGGCTCATGTTTCTTAATTGGGAAGGGATACATTAGGGAATGATCTTCCCTAGGCACAAGTGTTTTATACCATTCATGTTAAATACTCCTCAAGGGAAGGAAAAAAAGAGGGATTTCTCAGTTAAAGTCTTGCGTGATGGATTTCAGAAAGTGTGGGATGAAACTGGAAATAACTTAACTTGCCTTATAGCAGGCTGGTGAGAAGCTATGCCTCTTTGTAAGATCAAAGAAATACTGTTTATGGAATCACCAGACAGCATTTTAGAAGCACTTTTTCTTCTTATTTGGGTAAGTGGTTTCCAGACTACCTTGGGAATAAAATAGGACAACTGAATATTTTAACATCTGCACAAAACCTGGTACAATTTTCCTTTGGGAACAACTTATTTGGATTTATTAATACTTGGAGAATGCAATTCCATGTTAAGTGTCTAATACATAAAATGCACTGTGGAAAGAGAAAGTACAGGCACTTTTCTAAGACTGCTTCACAAATTATTGGGAAGTTGGAAATAAAAGATGAGCATGACAGTTCTTGATGGGTATGGGCACTGTAACTAAGGGTTAATGATAGTAATGAGAGGGACAAGCAAATTGAAATAATATCTGTTTGGTTGTTCCAGGAAGTACTTCATGGAGGTAATGATTTTGTCATGGATATAGTAGTTTGAAAACTTCCCATCTCTTCAATGGAAAGTAAGTATAAAAAAGCATGGGACAGTATAGTATTGTACCTATGTGAGAGCCTCCTCAATCTTTTCATTCATTCTAAAATTTTGATTAAGTAACTTCTTTTACTCTAGATGCATATGTTCAACAGTGAACAAATAGGCAGATATCCATGTCCTTATATTGCTTTTTTCTAATGTGTGCCATACTTCGTTGATAGAAACTGCAAACAATTTTTCACTTTTTATTGATGAGTTTTGACAAAATATACATTTCGAAAACTTCCATTAATTCAAGTGAACCTATAGTTAATGACAATGTGGTGGTATGTGATGTAAAGAGAACTGACTTCCAGAAATACCTATATCTGATACACTGTCATTCTCAAGCTCCTATATATTAATATTGTCCTAAGAATATTGCTGTTCTTCCTTCCTATGTCAGAAAAGAACTTTGAGTTCTCAGTGATATGCAAAATAATATGAGTAATCATATCATTTCCTAAGATAAGATTTTAAAATGATTTATTTTTTAATGCAGTTCATGATTATGATGAATTTCCACATATCACCAAAGGGAACATTTCAAAAATTAGGGCTTCCTCTCATCTCTGATGCCTAGAATGTAGTTTCCCTCCACACAGACTAGTTATTATACCTTTCCTTGTTACTCTTCTAAACACAAGGCACTTATATAAAGTGCATGTGTAATATATAATATTCTGATTTAAAAAAATAAAGTGCATGTGTAATATAAAATATCCTGATTTTAATAAAATTCTACCATTCTAAGCATATAGTTCTGACCTCAGACTTTTCACTTTACAATATATTTTAGAGACCATTGCCTAGGTATCTGCTTCATTTTTATCAATGGTTGCATCAAAGTATCATCTTTGATTTATTCACTCCCCTTCTGATGACATTTATTTCCCATTTTTTGGTTACATGGAAAGGGCCTAAATTATTGTTTATGTACATTTGAACAAGTATATCTGTGGTAAATGGGTTCACTGGCTTGATATCTATGTGAAGTTGTAAGTAGCTATTGAAAATCATCCCCAAGAGACTGTACCCACTTAAACTTCTACCAAAATATATAAGTTTGGTAGTTTCCCACATCTTTACCAGCACTACATGTTAACAAAGATTCATCAAAAGATCACTTTACTAATATAATAGATGAAAACTGTATCTAATTGTAATTTTTATCAATGTATTTAATTATGAATGAAATTGATTATCTTTCAAATGTTTAATCCTTTGAAAAAAAGAAGGGGCTTAAAATTGGTTCTTTTTGCCTATTAATCATTTGTGCAATCATTTTCTAGTACTGAACTGTGCAATCTATGTGAAAAAAATAGGATTTTGTGCTGAAGTAAATTTTACAAGTTTGATATATCTTTTGCTTTTGATATAGTATCATATGGGGAAATCAATGTGGTAATATACATAAAACAATGTTTCCAGTGTCTGGTATATAGTTATATATAAATTTGTTCCCTTTTTCTTTCTTTCTTTTCCTTGAAGTAGGAATTTGGTACACTCAAGAATATTAATGACAAAAAATCTATTTAAATGCTTCAGCTATATCATTTAGAGCATCCTGAGCTTCTCTTCTAAATAACTGGTGCTTAAGCTGTAAACCTGAATTTTGAAATAATATTCTGATTTAGGGCAAAGTCCCCAATCTCCTTTTCCTTGACTATAGATATTCTCAATGTATCCTTGTGTCTTAGAAATCTTAATGAGGGGGTCAATAAAATAATGAAGGGGAAGTATATAATTGTGGAAGTTGAATTTAGAACTGGAAACAACTAGAAAGATTTGAGAGGTCAAATAAAAGGAAATATACTTATACTTAGTCACTGTAACAGTAAAATATGAGAATTCTGGCCCAGGATGAGTGCTTGTTGGCTTGTTGTTAAATGTATTATGTCTCTCATTATTACCCAACTATTGATTGATAAGATGAGATCTTTATTATCTGCCTATGCATATGTGTGTATTTGTGTATGTGTATGCATGTACGTTTTGTTATGGAACATGCTCTCAAATGTTTATACAATCATTCATTGAAAGTTCAGAATACTGCTAAAAGAGTCCTTTATGACTGGATTACCAGATTCAAGAAATGTGAAAGTTCATTGAAGTAAACTATGCATAGGTTTTCCCTATTTTTGTAACACACTATCCCTAATATTAAAGGTCCTGATGAAAATTAAAGAAAGGCATTCAGAACAGGAAATTATGTACTTGTGCCAAATCCACAAAATTAAGGTATATTATGACGGAAAATCATTTAATTTTTCATTATTTTCCTACTGAGCCATCTTATGCAATCAGGTAAATAATTAAAATTTCATTAAAAAAATCAATACAGAGTGGTGATAAACCTCAATAAGGGGAAATTTTATGATCAAGCATATATTCAGTTCCAAATGTGTTTAGTTTATAAAATCATTTCTTTTCTTCCTGCAGATGAACTATTTCTAATCTGTGCTATCCCCAAATAGACTAAAACAATGTAGCAAAATAACAGTGTAACTGAATTCATACTGTTAGGATTGACACATGACCCTTTGAGGCAGAAAATGGTGTTTGTAATCTTAAATTTTCTATGCAGGAACCGTGATGGGGAATTTTCTCATTATTGTGACCATCAAGTTCAGTCGGACACTTTGAAGCCCCAGGTACTTCTTCCTATTTTTCTTGTCTTTTACTGATGTCTGCTTTTCAAATTCCACAGCCCCACAGCTAATTGTAGATGCTCTCACTGCAAAGAAAATCATATCCTACAATGAGTGCATGACAAGTTTTTGCACTACATATATTTGGCTGCATGGAGATCTTTGTTCTCATCCTCATGGCTGCTGATCAATATATGGCGATCTGTAAGCCCTTACATTACCCAATCATCATGAGACAGCAGATCTGCATAATTTTTATTATTTTTGCCTGAATAGGATCTTTCATTCATTCTACAGCTCAGATTGCCCTGGCCTTGAGATTGCCTTTCTGTGGACCCAATTTGACTGATCATTAGTGCTAGAGTTTACAGCTCTTCTTGAAACTTGCCTGTATGGACACTTCAGTGATCCACCTACTGCTGGTGTCCAATAGTGGGGCCATTTGATCAAGCAGTTTCATGCTTCTGATAATCTCATACATTGTAATCTTGTATTCTCTGCAAAATCACAGTGCAGAAGGGAGGAAAAAAGCCTTCTCAACTTTTACCTCCCACATCATTGCAGTCATCTTATTTTTTGGCCCTGTACATTCATGTGTACACATCCCCCAACAACTTTCCCCATTGACAAGATGGTGGCAGGATTTTATACCATTGGAACGCCTTTGCTCAACACACTCATCTACACACTAAGAAATGCAGAAGTAAAAAATGCCATGAAAAAGTTATGGAGTATTAAAATTACCTCAGACATCAAAAGATGACTTGAGCTTCCAATTATTTTACTCAGTATGTATATCAAATAGTATCTTATTATTGTGAGAAGACTGTGCAATTATATGTAAGGTCATGGGTTGATATTTTTTCTAGTTCACAGACAAGTTAAATGCCCCCCCTTTTTTTTTTGTATCAGAGAAAGATGAGTATCACATTAGTTCAAATAATTATGGCCCAAGAGTCCTTCTTCTCTATATATTTTCTGCCTCTCAAGTCATACTGTATCTAGGGTATAAGCCTGACCCTTATATTGAATGCCCCTGAATTGATTACTTTTTTCTATACTCTGACCTCACCCTGTTGGCTTTCCTAACATCAGTGTGACTTGTTCTTTTCCTGAGAGCACCTTTTTGCCATTGCTGACTATAAACTTTATTTCCCAACTCTCAATCTGCACTCTGATTAATTAAGAAGAAAGATCTTGACATCGGAGGCAAGATGGTGTCGGTTTAGGAGGATACTCATTGACTGGCACTCTGGGGATGGCCAACTGTGGACAGGGCCTGCCTGAGGTTCTGTGATGTGGGCACATGGAACGAGAAGCTTGGGTCATCTAAAATTGGACAGATCGATGGTGTGGAGCAATTAATGGAGATTTGTGACATAGAAAGAATCAAGGAAACAAAATAAGAAGAAAAAGTGTCAAAGAGAAAACTTAACACACACATGCAGAACCAACAGCTAAATAAAACTCTAGAGGAGAGAGAGAAGTTAATCAACTGAGTAAACCCACCAAGATAAAATGATGACTAGAGGGCAACAAAAAACGACAAACCACACTGAGAAAAAGAAGACATGGACCACTCCAAAGAACAAATTAAAAACCAGGACTATATGCAGAACATTGAACAACTAATAAAAAATTCCCAAATAAATATCATGAACCAACTTAATGAAGTGAAGGAAGAGATTAAGGATATAAAGAAGACACTGGGAGAACATACTGAAGAAATAGCAAACATGCCTAAAAAGGTAATGGATATGATGGTGAACAATGGCACAATCCAAGAAATCAGAAAGACGCTGGATTCACATAACAGCAGATTTGAACAGGCAGAATAAAGAATTATTGATGTGGAAGACAATACAGCTGAAATAAAAAAGATAGTAGAACAGACAGATAGAAAAATATAAAAAATCCAGCAAGGACTCAGGGATTTAACTGACAACACAAAATGCACAAAGATACTCATTATGGGCATCCCAAAAGGAGAAGAGAAAGGAAGGGAAGAGAAGGAGTGTTGAAAGAAATAATGGCTGAAAATTTTCCAACCCTATTGAGAGAGATGAATGTGCAGATCCAGGAAGGAAAGCACACCACAAACAGTATAAATCCCAACAGGCCAACTCCAAGACATATACTTGTCAAAATGTCCAATGCTCAAGACAAAGAGAAAATACTCAAGGCACCAAGAGAAAAGAAAACCATCACATACAAGGGAAGCACAATAAGATTAAGTGTTGATTTCTAATCTGAATCCATGGAGGAAAGAAGACAGTGGTATGACATAGTCAAAGTACTCAAAGAAAAAAACTTCCAGTCACAAATTCTCTATACAGCAAAAATGGCATTCAAAAATGATGGAGAGGGAAGCAGCTGTGGCTCGGTCAGTGGGGTTCCCATTTACCATGTGGGAGGCCCCGGGTTCAGTTCCCTGGGTCTTCTGATGGAGGCGTGCCCGCCCGCACAGCGTGGTTGGCTGACACGGTGAGTGCGAGGAGCAAGGGGGGGGATAAATGAATAAATAAATAAAATCTTAAAAAAAAATGATGGAGAGTTCAAAATATTCACAGATAAACAGACATTAAGAGAGTATGTCAATAAAAACCGGCACTTCAAGAAATACTAAAGGAAGTTCTACAAGTTGAAAGGAAAAATTAAGGTAGAGAGAGTTGGAGGAGAGTTAAAAAACAACTAAAAAGACAAAAACAGAAACAAAACAACATATGACATAGATTAATCCAAAGAAAATATGGGTGAAGCAAAAAATTTGTTGCGTGTAATAACATTGAATGTTCATGGATTAAATTCACAACTCAAGAGACACAGATTGGCAGAATGGATAAAGAAACATGATCCATCTATATGCTGTCTACAGGAAACCCACTTTCGACCAAGGGATTCAAGGAGGCTGAAAGTAAATGGCTGGAAAACAATTTTACACGCTTATAATAGCCAAAAAATGGGCAGGAGTAGCTATTCTAATATCGGACAAAATAGACTTTAAATGCAAAACTATTGTAAGAGACAAAGATGGACACTATATACGAGTAAAAGGGGTAATCTCTCAAGAAGAGAGAACAATCATAAACATTTACGCACCTAATTGGGGTGCCTCAAAATACGTGCCGCAAACTCTGGAAAAGTTAAGTGGAGAAATAAATGCCTCTACAATTATAGTGGGGAACATTAATACAACATAATCATCATTAGACAGAACATCTAGACAGTGAATCAACAAAGAAATAAAGACTCTCAACAATATATTAGAGGGCCTGGACTTAATAGACATATACAGAACACTACACCAAAATACAGCAGGATTTACATTCTTCTCAAGTGCACAGTGATCATACTACAAGATAGACCACATGTTTGGCCACAGAAAAAGTTGCAATGAATTCAGCAAGATTGAGATTATATAATGTAATTTCGCTGACCACAATGGAATGAAATTGGAAAACACTAAGGGACAGAGAAACAGGTTAGGCACAAGGATATGGAAGTTAAACAACACACTCTTAGACAAACAGTAGGTCAAGAAGAAAATCTCAAAATAGATGAGAAACTACCTTGGAAATAATGAAAATGATAACACAACATATCAAAACTTATGGGATGCAGCAAAAGCAGTCCTGAGAGGGAAATTCATAGCCATATATACATATATTAAAAAAGAAGAAAGAGCTAAAATTAAAGACCTAACTGCACACTTGGAGGAATTGGAAAAACAACAACAAACTAAGCCTAAAGGAAGTAGAAAGAAGGAGATAACAAAGATTAGAGCAGAACTAAATGAAATAGAGAATAAGAAAGTACTAGAAACAATAAACAAAACCAAAAGCTGGTTCTTTGAGAATATCAATAAAATTGACAAACCCTTAGCCAGACTAACAAAAAAAAAACAGGGAATAGATAGAAATACACAAAATAAGGAATGAGCAAGTGGATATCTCTACTGACCTCACAGAAATAAAGAGTATCATATAGAGGATGCTTTGAAAAATTATATGCCAACAAGAATGATAATTTAGAGGAAATGGACAGGTTTCCAGAAATGCACAAACTACCTACACTGATAAAAGAAGATATTGATGAATTCAACAAACCAATTAAAGGTAAAGAGATAGATTCAATCATCAAAAACCTCCCAACCAAGAAGAGCCCAGGACCAGATGGCTTCCCACCTGAATTCTACCAAACATTCCGGATGGAGTTAACACCAATTCTACTTGAGCTCTTCTAAAAGATAGAAGTAGAAGGAATATTGCCTAACTCATACTATGATGCCAACATTACCCTAATACCAAAACCAATCAAAGATACCACTAGAAAGGAAAATTACAGACCAATTTCTGTAATGAACCTAGATGCTAAAATCCTCAAGAAAATACTTGCTAATCACATTCAACAATATATCAAAAGGATTATAATCCATGACCAAGTGAGTTTCATTCCGGGTATGCAAGGATGGATCAATATAAGAAAATCAATAAATATAATACACCACATAAACAGATTGAAAGAAAAAAATCACATGATCATCTATATAGATGCAGGAAAAGCATTTGACAAAATACAGCACTCTTTCATGATAAAAACACTGCAAAAGATAGGAATAGAAGGAAACATTCTGAATATGATAAACAGTATATATGAAAAACCCAAAGCAAACATAATCTTCAATGGTGAAATCCTAAAAGCCTTCCCTCTGAGATCAGGAACAAGACAAGGATGCCCACTATCACCACTCCTATTTAACATTGTCTTAGAAGTACTTGCTTAAGCATTGAGGCAAGAAAAGGATGTAAAAGGCATCCAGATTGGAAAAGAAGAAGTAAAACTTTCATTATTTGCAGATGACATGATCCTATACATAGAAAGTCCAGAGAAATTACAACAAAGCTTCTAGAACTTGTAAAGGAGTTCAGTAAAGTTGGAGGCTATAAGATCAATGCTCAAAATTAACTAGCATTTCTGTACACCAATAATGAGCAATCGGAGGAGGAAATCAAGAAAAAAATGCCATTTACAATAGTAACTAACAGAATCAAATACCTAGGAATAAACTTAACTAAAGATGTAAAGAACTTATATACAGAAAACTACACAACACTGTTAAAGGGAAAAAAAGAAGACTTAAATAAATGGAAAAATATTCCCTGTTCATGGATAGGAAGACTAAACATCATCAAAATGTCTATCCTACCAAACTAATCTACAGATTTAATGCAATCCCAATAAAATCAACACTATATTTTTAAGGAACTGGAAAAACTAACCCCAAAATATATTTGGAAAGACAAGAGGCCCCGATTTGCCAGATATATTGAAAAAGAAAAATGAAGTTGGAGGTATCACATTACCAGACTTTAAAATATATTAGAAAGCTACAGTGATCAAAACTGCATGGTATTGGCACAAGGATAGACCTACTTACCAATGGAATCAATTTGAGAGTTCTGATATAGATTCTCACATATACAGTCATCTGATATTTGACAAGGCTACCAAGCCCACTCAGTTGGGAGAGAATGGCCTCTTTAACAAGTGGTGCTTGGACAACTGGATATCCATATCAAAAAGAATGAGAGAAGAATACCATCTCACACCTTATACAAAAATCAACTCAAGATGGATCAAAGATCTAAATATAAGAGACAAAACCATAAAGACCTTGGAAGATAATGTAGGGAAGCATCTACAGTACCTTCTAATAGGAAATAGTTTTATGAACTTCACAGCCAAAGCATAACCAACAAGTGAAAAAATAGATAAATGGGATCTCTTCAAAATTAAAATCTTCTGCACCTCAAAGGACGTTATTAAGTAAATAAAAAGGCAGCCTACCAACGGGAGAAAATATTTGGCAACCATATATCTGGTAAGAGCCTAATATCCTGCATATATAAAGAAATCCTACACTTTGAAAATAAAAAGACAAACAACCCATTTAAAAAATGTGCAAGTGAACTGAAAAGACACTTCACCAAGGAAGAAATACAAATGGCTAAAAAGCACATGAAAAAATGCTCTACATCGTTTGCTATCAGGGAAATGCAAATCAAAACTACAATGAGATACCATCTTACACCCATCAGAATGGCAGCTTTTAAAAAAACAGCCGACTGTAAGTATTGGAGAGGATGTGGAAGATTATGAACCCTCATCTACTGCTGGAGTGTCCAGCCACTATGGAGGACAGTTTGGCAGTTACTCAGAAAAGTAACAATAAATCTTCCATATGATCCAGCAATTCCAATTTTGGGTATATACCG
>JAKSZT010000663.1:2946628-3024682 GCA_026826555.1 Tolypeutes matacus
CCCCCCCCTTTTTTTACATAATTTTATAAACTTTTTAATTTGAAATAAACTCAAACGTACAAGATAGTTGTAAAAATAACACAAAAGCCATACAGAAAACCAATATATCCCAACCTAAATACCCAGATCCTCCAACTTTTTGACATATAAGTCTTAAATTATATGTGGCATATAATTCTCTCTGTATAGCTCTCTTGCTATCATTTTCTTCTCTATCACATATACATGTCTGTATTATAATCTTTCTTTTTCAATCTATTACCTGTCTATATCTACATATCTCTCTAGTGATCTATCAAGCTATTTCTAAATCTAACTATCTTCTTTTTGCATATTTTTTTTTATTTTTTATTTTTTATTATTTTTTATTTTTGTATTTAAAAAAATGCTTAGATTACATTAATGTTACACAAAAATTACAGGGATTCACATATTCCCCACCTCCCACACCTCGCATAACATCCCACTTAAACATCTTTCATTAATGTGGCACATCTCCTACAATGGATATACACATCCTGGGGCTTTGCCATTAAGCATGAACCATAGTTCACATTGTAGACCACACTCTCTCCCACACAGTTCTGCACGTTATATGCTGCTATAAAATGGCCTATATCTGTCGTTGTAATGTCACTCAGGATAAATCCCAAGTTCTGAAAAAGCCCTTGTATTATAACTGCTTTTCCCTTCCCTGCCCTGAAAGCATCCAGTGGCCACATGCTCCACCTCACTGTTGTAATTTCTTCCACTGCTTGAATCACAATATGTCTACAACAGAATACCAGTGAGTCCACTCTAGTACATAGCTCTTCCCTCATTCCTGAGGATTTGGGGATGGTGATGTTCACTCCAATTCCAAGTGAGAGGGGGCTTCTATCCCATGGATACAGTGGATGGGATTATCCTTCCTGCAGCTGCAGGCTCTCTCCATTCCCTGGGATGGCCATTATCCATCATCATTTCCTCACCAGGTGACTTGGGTGAGTCTGTTGAGCTATAGAGTAGGAGTTGCAGCTCCACCAAGATTCCAGGCACAGCTGGCAGATGGGCAGGCCAGAGGCTCTAGTCTCTGGAAGTACACCTACAAACTCCAGCACCACATATAGGTTTGGATAGAAGAGACTGATGGACAATGTGCAGGGAGGACTTATTTGAGTCCAACTCTGTCACTCTCAGGAGCACAGATTCCAAAGTATAGCCCACTGATAAGGCATCAATCTCTGGAGCTATCTGCCATTATATAGGACCTGGGTGTCTCCAGAGCCCTCAGGAGCCCCACTGTGTGGTGTGATATCCACTTTGGTGTTCTATGAGGTCCTACTAAGTTGTGCATAATCATTACCTCTGGGAAGACCTCCCGACTCTCTTTGAAGACTCTTAACCATCTGAATTCATTTGGCTTTTCCTTTTCCCCCTTTTATTCAAGGTCTTTTTCCAGTGGTATTGCCAGTTGGCACTTTGTGTTAGTCCCCAGTTTCCAGGGAGGCTCATCCCAGGGAGTTATGTCCCATGCTAGGGGGAAGGTAATGCATTCATATGCTGAGTTTGGCTTAGAGAGAGGCCATTTTTGAGCATCAAGGAGGGTCTCAGGAGGCAACTCTTAGGCACCCCATAACAGTAGGCTAAGTTTCAATTACAAGAGCAAAGATTCATAATGCTAGTCATCAATAACAAGAACCCATCAGTGGACCATCCTCCTTTGCCAGACACTGCCCCTGCACTTGGGGGACTGTTGCTGCTCCCTTGGAGAATGTGGCAGAGCTCTCCAGGCTGGGAATTCAGTATTTATTCATTTATTGATTGATTGTCTACCCACTGTGACCATGTCCCACCCCTTGATCATTTGGACAATTTTATATATCTTTCATGTATATTCAGATGAACTTCCTCCCATGAATCCCCCATCCCAGACACCCCCCACCAATGATCCTCTGCAGCCCCATTGTAACCCTTCTGTGATCTAAACCTTCCTTGAAGATGGAACCCATATAATAACCAAATATAATTAATAGGAAAATAGAATAATAATGATAAGCTTAACTGTAAGAGATAAAATACATGGAAATTCAGAAAAAAACTAAAAATAAAATATAATTAAAGGATTGGAACATTCAAAAAATGTAAAAAAAAAACAAAAAAAGTTTTAAATTATTATTATTTTTATTATTCATCCCTTTTTGATACCTTTTTGATACCTCACTGACAATCTTGTTGGAAATACCTCACCTATATGCCCTATATCTTCATACAGAGGAAGAAAGATCTAACAGAAGCCAGACTTATAACCTACTCTGACAAGGCACTAACTTTTCATATGAGTAAACTTTTCTTGGATGTTCCATAAAACCCCAGCTATTAGCTGAATACCAGAGAGGGACATTAGGTCATGGTACATGGAGCAGAAGATCTGTTCAGTCAATTTCTGTTTAAATTGCTAACTCAAAGAAATCATGAGAACTAATAGATCAGGAAAAGAAAGGATACATGTAACCGACAAAATTTATGGAGTGGATTCTATATCCCAGACATTGTGTAAGGAAGAGAGGGCACTAAGACTATTAAATAATTTTCCTTGCCTTTAGGAAACTTTCAGACAAAAGAACACTAGATATTTTTATATAAACTTGAAAATTAACTAAATATACAAAAGTGGAAGACTATGTTAATTAACTTTTTATAACCATACTCTTGATATTATTTCAGGAATAGTGTTTCCTCAAAGAGCAACTCTTCATTGTAAATAGGTGGTGCATTTCTCTGCCACCTCAGTTTTATTTCTATTCCAGAGCTTCTTCATGGCATTTTTCATCTCTGCATTTCTAAGGATATAGATTAAGGGGTTCCACAAATGGATAATAACAGTGTAAAACACAGTCAAGTATTTATCCAAAGGTAAGGTGGAAGGAGGTCTCATGTACATAAAAATGCAGAGAACAAAGAATAGGACCATTACAGTGATGTGGGAACCACAGGTAGATAAGGCTTTGCACCTCCCTTCCTAACTTATGTTTTTCTCATGGACTACAGAATGACCCCATAAGTGATAAGTAAGTGCATGGAGATGACCACACAGATTGTTCCATCATTAGTAACCATGGTGAGACCAATGATGTGGGTGTCAGTGCAGGCAACTTTTAAAAACAGGAGCATGTCACAGATGAAGTATTTGATGATATTAGGGCCACAGAAGGGAAGGTTATAAACCAAGAGAAGCTTAACTAGTGCATGTACAAAACCTCCAACCTAAGCCAGCAGAAGCAGTAGAATACACATCTGTTGAGTCATGGTTTTCATATAATGCAGAGGTTTGCAGATAGCCATATAGTGGTCATAGGCCATGACCACCAGCAGTAAAATCTCAGCACCACCAAATAAATGACTTATAAAAAGCTGGGTGTAACCATTGGGAAATTTGATGTAATTATGAATTCCAAAAATATAATTGGATCATGCTTGTAAACTGATCCGTTAATCTGGGCATGATTAGGTTAGGATTAGGGCGTTGAGCCCCACCCTTTGGTGGGTGGGGAATTGAATATTAAAGGCAAGGCAAAGGACAGTTGAGGTAGTCTTTTGAGAAGCAGTTTTGATATTTGGAAAGAAGGCCCCAGGAGAAGAGAAGCAAGCCGTTTCTCTTCTGAAGCTGATCGTCTGAAGCTGACCTCGTGGAGGAAAAGGAGGTAAGCCCAGAGAGAAACGCAGCCCCGGGAAGAGAGGAACCCCAGAAGCCTGAACACTGGCAAACGCCGGCAGCTGTCTTGCTCTAACACGTGGCAATGGACTGTGGTGAGAGAAGAAACTTAATGCTTTATGGCCTGGTATCTGTGAATTATACCCCAAATAAATCCCCTTTATAAAGACCAACCCATTTTTGGTATTTCACATTAGCACCCCTTGGCTGACTAAAACACTGGGTCATACAAACTTGGAAAGAAATGGCTTCCTTCTCAAGTTTAAGTCTATAATCATATTTGGGGTAACTGTTGTAGAATAAAACCATCTATGAATGATAAGTAGCCAAAAAAGAAGCACATGGGGGAATCCAAGGTTGAGCTGACCACTACAGTCACAATGAGTAGGTTGCCCACCATTGTCACAATGTAAATGAACAAGAGCACAGCAAATAATATTTTCTGGCCCGGGAGGCTCTGAGTTAGCTGGAAGAGGACAAACTCAGTCATATTGTTCCTTTGTTCCATATGTCAATTTTATGTATCCTTATTTCACAAGTCAGGGACAAATTTACCTAAAAATATAATTATGACTAGTGACTGTGAAATTTTAAGATAATTTGTTTATTCATGTAGTAAATATTATTTATTATGTTCCAGCACTGTCTAAGAATAAAAGAATATAAAGCCGATATAAAAAATGATCCCAGAATTAGGTCAAGATGGCGTTAGTGTAGGAGGGCACACACCTCAAGCTCCCAGAGCAAGGCCGATTGTGGATGGGGTCCTGCCCAGGGGTCTGTGCTGTGCACGTGTGGAGTGAGAAGCTTGGGACATAAATCTGTGCGGATCAACGGTGTGGACGGAACGGTAGAGATTTGTGAGTTTTAAGGCACACGGTGGTGTTTGGCACAGATGGCTGAGTCCCGCGGTTAGGAAGGAAAAATAAAATAAAATAAAACGGCCATTTGGAGCCGCGAGCAGGCGAAAAAGATTTATTTTCTGGGGATCTGGCTGCCTGGCGCTCCTTGGACCTTGTGTGAACAGAACAAATGAGCTAATTAGCACCCGGTGAACTGGAGGGGATTTTCTGGTTGGGGAAAGGAGCTGATTTCCCTAGTGACCCAGGGATAAGACCCGGGCTGCTGCAGAGCCAGGAAGAAGGGACAATTCCCAAAAGAGGGAGGGTTCTGTTAGAGGACAGGGAAGGGTATTTTTTATTTTTAGATCTCAATCTGGCTGCCTGCACCACTCCATAGCTTTGGGGAGCAGATAAGCCGACCTGAAGCAGCATTAGGCTGAGAGCAGACACGAATCTGCACACAAACTGATTTACTTAGCAACCCGGTGACTCTAGAGCTCGGGTCCAGAAGGGGCGGAATCGGCCATCTTTAGCACTCCTCATGGACTAACATTAGAGCTACAGCTAACCTGGAGAGTCCGGAAAGAGGGACGTGCTTGATTAATTTCCACGGGCCCAGCTAGTGTCCCTTCCGTAAGGGGGTTGGTGTAGAGGAGGAATTATTTTGGGTCCTGCATTTGGCTAAAAAAATAAAAATTAAAAAAAGAAGTGAGGTCACTTCAACAAATGAAAAATAAATTCCTTTTAATTTAGTTTAATAGCTAAAAGCTGCTTCAGGACCTGCATAGAGAACCCTGTGGGGAAATTGATTGATAAACACAAGTAGGCAGGAAGGATCCACGTGACCCTAGGGGAAATCATTGACCCACCTTAGCTCTGTTTGACTGCTTGCCTGTGTGGATCTTTGGTTTCTCTCTGTTTTTTTCTGGTCTCTTGCTATTCTTTCCTCTTTCCTCCACCCTTCCTTTTTCCTTCTATTTTTTTTTTTAATTAGGTGCTGCCAGCTTGTCGCTTCTTTGCTGGGTTTCTTTTACAGTAATTTCCCACTCGCTGTATATATTGATTTTGTATTACAAACCATCACTTATCCTTCCTGCATCTTTCTACCTTCTGTTTTCTGTTGTGGCTCTTAGAGACAACATTTTTTCATAGGCCCACAACTTAAGGGTGTCAATTTCTATTTAATCTACTTTGTTTTCTTCTTTTTTTTTTTATTAATATTAACTTTTTCCTTTCAGACCTTTCTTTACTATTTCTCTCCCTCCTCATAATTCTAGCCTTCTAAATCACTATATATATATTCCTCCATTTGTTTTCCCAGTCCATTGTAGGAACTCCATATTTTTTCCAAGTACTCTACACTGCCTACACAAGTTAAATATTCATCTCATTAAGTCTCATTTTACCCCTCTTCTAACTTTTACCAATATTACTATTTTCCTTCTGCCTTCCTTATATCTTTTGATTCCTCTGGACCTAACCTTTTGCCTTCAAGGTAATATAGAAAGAAGCAAGGAAATAAAATAAGAGGAAAAACTGACAAAAAGAAAACTTAACTCACATGCAGAACCAACAGCTAAATAAAATTCTAGAGCATAGAGAATAGCTAATCAACTGAACAAACCCATCAAGATAATATGATGACCAGAGGGCAACAGAAAAATACAAATGACTTTGAGAAACTGGAACACATGGACGAGTTCAATGCACAAAATAAAAACCAGGAAGCAAAGCAGAACATTGAACAACTAATCAAAGCTATCCAAACAAATATCATGGAACAAATTAAAGAACTGAAGGAAGAGATTAAGGATATAAAGAAGACACTGGGAGAACATACTGAAGAAATAGCTAACATGCCTGAAAAGGTAATGGATATAATGGTGAACAAAGGCACAAGCCAAGAAATGAAAAAGACACTGGATTCATATGGCAGCAGATTTGAACAGGCAGAGGAAAGAATTAGTGATATGGAAGTCAATACAGTTGAAATCAAAGAGATAGAAGAACAGATAGACAAAAAGATAGAAAAAATTCAGCATTGACTCAGGGAATTAACCGATAATACAAAATGCACAAACAAACGCATTATGGGCATCCCAGAAGTAGAAGAGAACGGAAAGGGAACAGAAGGAGTGTTGAAAGAAATTGTGGCTGAAAACTTCCCAACTCTATTGAGAGAGATGGGTGTGCAGATCCAGGACGCACAGTGCACCCCAAATAGTATAAATCCCAACAGGCCAACTCCAAGACATATACTTGTCAAAAGGTCCAATGCTCAAGACAAAGAGAAAATACTCAAGGCAGCAAGAGAAAAGAGAACCATCACTTATAAGGGAAGCACAATAAGATTAAGTGCTGATTTCTCAGCTGAAACCATGGAGACAAGAAGACAGTGGTATGACATAGTCAAAACACTAAAAGAAAAAAACTCCAGCCACAAATTCTCTATCCAGCAAAATTAGCATTCAAAAATGATGGAGAGTTCAAAATATTCACAGATAAACAGCAATTAAGAGACTATGTCAAGAAGAAACCAGCACTTCAAGAAATACTAAAGGAATCTCTGCAAGTTGAAAGGAAAAAAAAAAAGGAGAGAGAGTTGGAGGAGAGTTTAAAAACAACATAAAAGTCAAAAAGAGAAACAAAACAACATACGACATATATTAACCCAAAGAAAAAATGGCTGAAGTAAGAAATGAGTAATAACACTGAAAGTTAATGGATTAAATTCACCAATCAAAAGACACAGATTGGCAGAATGGATAAGAAATTATGATCCATCTATGTGCAGTCTACAAGAAACCCAACTTCGACCCAGGGATTCAAGGTTGCTGAAAGTGAATGGCTGGAAAACCATTTTACAAGCTAACAATAGACAAAAAAGGGCAGGAGTAGCTATTCTAATATCAGACAAAATAGACTTTAAATGCAAAACTATTGTAAGAGACAAAGATGGACACTACATATTAGTAAAAGGAGTAATCTCTCAAGAAGAGAGAAAAATCATCATTTATGCACCTAATCGCAGTGCTCAAAATACATGCGGCAAACTCTGGAAAAACTAAGAGGAGAAATAAATGCCTCTACAATTATAGCAGGGAACTTCAACACACCACTATCATCATTAGACAGAACATCTGGGCAGAGAATCAATAAAGAAACTAAGGCACTCAACAATACATTAGAAGACTTGGACTTAATAAACATATACAGAACACTACACCCAAATACAGCAGGATTTACCTTCTTTTCGAGTGCACATGGAACATACTCCAAAATAGACCACATGCTAGGATACAAAAAACAAACACTCAATGAATTCAGAAAGATTGAGAGTATAAAAAGTAATTTCTCTGACCACAATGGAATGAAGTTGGAAATCACTAAGGGTCAGAGAAACAGGTTAGGCACAAGGATATGGAAGTTAAACAACACACTCTTAGACAAACAGTGGGTCAAAGAGGAAATTTCAAAAGAAATCACTAACTACTTTGAAAGTAATGAAAACACAACACAACATATCAAAACCTATGGGATGCAGCGAAAGCAGTCCTGAGAGGGAAGTACATAGCCATAAATTCATAGATAAAAAAAGAAGAAAGAGCTAAAATTGAACACCTAACTGCACACTTGGAGGAATTGGAAAACAACAACAAACTAAGCCTAAAGGAAGTAGAAAGCATGAAATAACAAAGATTAGAGCAGAACTAAATGAAATAGAAAATAAGAAAGCACTGGAAACAGTAAATTAACCAAAAGCTGGTTCTTTGAGAATATCAACAAAATTGACAAACCCTTAGCCAGACTAACAACAAAAAAGGAGAGAACCGATGCAATTGCATAAAATAAGGAATGAGCAAGGGGATATCACTACTGACCCCACAGAAATAAAGAGTATCATATGAGGATACTTTGAAAAATTACATGCCAACAAGAATGACAATTTAGAGGAAATGGACAAGTTTCTAGAAACCCACAAACAGCTGACATTGATGAAAGAATAAATAGATGAACCCAACAGTCCAATTACAAGTAAAGAGATAGACTCAGTCATTAAAAACCTCCCAACTAATAAGAGTCCAGGACCAGATGGCTTCACAGTTGAATTCTACCAAACATTCCAGAAAGAGCTAACACCAATTCTACTTAAGCTCTTCCAAAAAATAGAAGTAGAAGAAATATTACCTAACTCATTCTATGATGCCAACATTACCCTAATACCAAAACCAAATAAAGATAACACAAGAAAGGAAAATTACAGACCAATTTCTATAATGAACCTATATGCTAAAATCCTTAACAAAATACTAGCTAATCACTTTCAGACACATATCAAAAGGATTATACCGCACGAAAATGTAGCTTTCATCCCAGGTATGCAAGAATGGTTCAATAAAAGAAAATCAATCAATGTAATACACCACATAAACAGATTGAAAGAAAAAAAAACCACATGATTATCTCTATAGATGCAGAAAAAGCATTTGACAAAATACAGCACTCTTTCCTCATAAAAACACTACAAAAGATAGGAATAGATGGAAACTCTCTGAAAATGATAAAGGGTACATATGAAAAACCCAAAGCTAACATCATTTTCAACGGTGAAATCCTAAAAGCCTTCTCTCTGAGATAGGGAATATGACAAGGATGCCCACTATCACCATTCCTATTTAACATTGTCTTAGAAGTACTTGCACGAGCACTGAGACAAGAAAAGTACATAAAAGGCATCCAGATTGGAAAAGGAGTAAAAATTTCATTATTTGCAGATGACATGAACCTATACATAGAAAACCCTGAGAAATCTACAACAAGGCTTCCAGAACTTATAAAGGAGTTCAGTAATGTTGCAGGCTATAAGATCAATGTTCAAAAATCAGTAGCATTTCTGTATACCAATAACGAGCAAAGTGAGAAGGAAATCAGGAAAAAAATACCATTTACAATAGTAAATAAAAGAATCAAATACATAAGAATAAATTTAACTAAAAATGTAAAGGACTTATATACAGAAAACTACAAAACACTGTTAAAGGAAATCAAAGAAGACTTAAATAAATGGATAAATATTCCCTGTTCATGGATAGGAAGACTAAATATCATCAAGATGTCTATCCTACCCAAACTAATCTACAGATTTAATGCAATCCCAATAAAGGTCAACACTTCATTTTTTAAGAAACTGGAAAAACTAACCACAAAATATATTTGGAGAGGCAAGAGTCCCCGAATTGCCAAAGATATATTGAAAAAGAAAAATGAAGTTGGAGGTATCACACTACCTGACTTTAAAACATACTACAAAGCTACAGTAATCAAAACTGCTTGTTATTGGCACAAGGATAGACTACTGATCAATGGAACCAAATTGAGAGTTCTGCTATAGATCCTCGCATATACAGTCATCTGATATTTGACAAGGCCCTGAAGCCAACTCAGTTGGGAGAGAATGGCCTCTTTAACAAGTGGTGCTTGGAAAACTGGATATCCATATCCAAAAGAATGAGAGAAGAATACAATCTCAAACCTTATACAAAAATCAACTCACGATGGATCTAAGATCTAAATATAAGTGCCAAAACCATAAAGACCTTGTAAGATAATGTAGGGAAGCATCTACAGCAACTTCTGATAGGAAATGGTTTCATGAACTTCACAGCCAAAGCACGAGCAGCAAGAGAAAGATAGATAAATGGGATGTCATCAAAATTAAAAACTTCTGCACCTCAAAGGATATTATTAAGAAAATAAAAAGGCAGCCTACCCAATGGAAAAAATACTCGGCATCCATATATCTGATAGGAGCCTAATATCCTGCATATATAAAGAAATCCTACACCTTGAAAATAAAAGGACAAACAACCCATTTAAAAAATGGGCAAGTGACCTGAAAAGACACTTCTCCAAGGAAGAAATACAAATGGCTAAAAAGCACATGAAAAAATGCTCAAAATCGCTTGCTATCAGGGAAATGCAAATCAAAACTACAATGAGATACCATCTTACACCCATCAGAATGGCAGCTATTAAAAAAACAGGAGACACTAAATGTTGGAGAGGACGTGGAGGAATAGGAACTCTCATCCACTGCTGGGTCGACTGCAGTATAGTCCAGCCACTGTGGAGGACAGTTTGGCGGTTCCTCAGAAACCTAACAATAGATCTTCCATATGATCCAGCAATTCCACTGCTGGGTATATACCCAGAAGAACTGAAAGCAAGACACAAACAGATATATGCACACCAATGTTCATAGCGGCATTGTTCACCATTGCCAAAAGTTGGAATCAGCCCCGACGCCCATCAACAGACCAATAGATAAGCAAAATATGGTACATACATACAATGGAATATTACTCAGCTGTAAGAAGGAACAAAGTGCTAACACATGGAATAACGTGGATGAATCTTGAAGACCTTATGTTGAGTGAAGCAAACCAGGCACTGAAGGATGAACAGTATATGACCTCACTGATCTGAAATGAGGAAAGTGAGCAGACTCTGAGAACCATTGTCTGAAAGATAGTTTAACAAAGGAGAGTAAGAGAAGAGCAGGCTTTGAGCCATCACCCATATGGACATAATCTATGGTAAAGGGATAGAGTGTGGTTGCATATTGGGGGATGGGGCAGATGAGTGGTGGTGTTCCTGGGTTTGGTGGGGCAGCACTGGTGGGTGGGTGGATTAGGAAGTGCAGGTTCAAGTCCCCAGGGCATATAACGGTGAATCTTGATATTCTATGGGTCAGGATAGGGTGGTATCATGTGCCCTGGGGGGCTGGGGGAATGGAACGGTCAAGATCTAATGGGGTGTTTGGTGGTCATGGGGAAGGTTTTTCATTACCTTACAGTAATGGACACAGGACATGGTAAATATCATCAAAATTATTAAACTGTATCATCTAAATTGTAAACTATACTGTAAATCACTGACAATGTTTAGTTGCTATATTTTGCTATCTGCATAACAGTTGTAACAATGCTAACATTCAAAAAAAAGGGGGGAAGTTAATATGGGGTGGGGAAGTGGGGGTGGTTTGGTATCTGGGAGTCTCCGGCACTCCGTGTTTGACTTTGCTGTGACCTAAAACTTCTTTGAAAATCAAATGAAAAATTGGGAGGGATTGGGGATTGAGAGTGGAAGGTGTCACGGCACACCGGACATCCGATCACACAGTGATAAAAGGAAGGAGAGAGGAAAAAAAGAGAAAGGAAAAAAAAAAGAATATATATATATATATATTTTAAAGGCATTTCCTTTGCCTTTTTGCCCATTTTTTGAATGTCCCAATCCACTAATTATATTTTATATTGTTTTGTTTTTAGTTTGATTATTTTTTTTTCTCTTCTTTTTTCCCCCCCCTGAGTTTCCTTATATTTGTCTCTTGCATGTAAGGTTATCATACTTGTTGCTTTTTTCTAGTAGGTATATTTGATTATTTTATGGACTACATGTTCATGGAGGATCTGGATCACAGAAGGGTTACAATGGGTACTGCAGTAAATTATTGGTGGGGGGTTTATGGGAGGGCTGTTTCATGGGAATTAGTTCATCCAAATATACATGAAAGATATACAAAATCATTCAAAGGATCAAAAGATGGGGCATGGTCATGATGGGTGGACAATCACACAATAAATGAGGGAATCTGAATTCCTAGCCTGGAGAGCTCTTCCACAGTCTCCAAGGGAGCAGCAATAGTCCTCTGAGTGCAGGGACAGTGTCTGTCAAAAGAGGATGACACACTGATGTGTTCTTTTTATTGTTGACTACCCTTGTGAGTCTTTGCTTTTGTAACTGAGAGTTAGTCTGCAGTTGTGGGGTGCCTAAGAGCACCTGAGAGCCTCCTTGTTTCTCAAATGTGGCCTCTCTCTAAGCCAAACTCAGCATATGATTGCATTACCTTCCCCCAAACGTGGGACATGACTCCCGGGGATGAGCTTCCCTGGCAATGAGGGATTAATACCAAGTGCCAACTGGCTACACAACTGGAAAAAGACCGTGAATTAAAGGGGGAAAAGGACAAATGAGTTCAAGTGGCTAAGAGACTTCAAAGAGAGTCTGGAGGTCATCCCAGTGTTAACTCTTAAGCACAGATCAGTAGGAGCTCATAGAACATCTAAGTGCCTATCACCCCACACAGAGGGGCTCCTGAGAGTTCTGGAGACACCCAGATCCTATATAAGTGGGGATAGACCCAGAGACTGATGCCTTATCAGGGGGCTCTATTTTGGAATCTGTGCTCCTAAGAGTGACAGAATTGGACTCAAATGGGTCCTCCCTGCACATGGTACTTCAGTCCCTTCTACCCAAACCTATATGTGATGCAGAAGTTTTTAGGTATACTTCCAGAGACTGGAGCCTCTGGCCTACCTATGTGCCAGGTGTGCGTGGAATCTCATTGGAGCTGCAACTCCTACCCTACAGCTCAATGGACTCATCCAAGTCAACTGTCGAGGAGACAATGATGGGCAGTGGCCATCCCAGGGAATGGAGAAGGCCTGCATCTGCAGGCAGGATCATCCCACCCACCATATTCATGGGATATATGCCCTCTCTCACTTGGAGGTGGAGTGGACATCACCATCCCAGTCCCCTCAGGATTGGGGGAAGAACTATGGACTAGAGTGGGCTTGATGGAATCCTGTTGTTCACATATGGTGATTCTAGCAATGGAAGAAATTATAACAATGACGTGGAGCCAGTGGCCACTAGACACTTTTGGCACAGGGAGGGGATGAGCAGTTGAATTACAGGGATTTCTTTTTTGGATTTGGAGGTTGACGTGAGTACCTTTGTGGCAACGGATGTAGGCCATTTTAAGTCAGCAGACACCACTCGGAACTGTGTGGGAGAGAATGTTGTCTATGGTGTGAACTGTGGTCTATGGTTGGTGGCAAGGCCCCAGGATGTGTAAGTCCATTGAGGGTGGTGGGCCACACTTGTGGGAGATGTTTGTGTGGGATGTGGTGGGAGTTGTGGGAGGAGGGCAACATGGGAATCCCAGTGGGTTCCATGTAATATTTTGGGTATCTAAGCACCTCTTAAAATATATCTATATATATATACATAAAAAAAAATGAGGGATGTATATTCTAAGCATATATCCTGTGTTACTTTATGCAAACTATATTTTCTTTTTTGAACTTTATTTCAACTTCAAAATATAAAACAGAGAAAATTCAGCTTAACAAATTATGAAAGAATTATTTCATAAAATCCTGTAAAGACACAAATCTCTTTTTTAATGCAAAAAAAACTCAATTGTTTCGCCAATGTTTGAATATAAAAATGTAATAATATTGACTAGCCTCACAATTTTGATTAGTTCTTCTTGAATAAATCACTCCCCTTATCCATAGGAAAAAAAATAAATAAATAAAACTAAAACTAAAAAAAAAAAAATGATCCCTTACTTCCTCGATTATATACACTAATAGACACACACACATACACACCACACACACGTAAGTAATAAGACACATATCTGGGAAATGCACATATTATTAAATAAATAGTGTTGTTAAAACTCATTTTCCATCTAAAAGAAAATAAAATTATACATATAAATAAAGCCATTGCAAAAATAAAAATAAAGCAATGTTTATTTTATAATTACCATCAAGTTAAAAAGAGATGTTATACTTGTACTGTTAGAGAAATTCCCACAAGGTACACTCCAGTAAGAAAGAAATATGCATTCTTACATTCTAGTTGTAGAAGAACCTCTTATTTTAAATTTCAAATGGACATATTTGACAATTTCAAGATTTTCAAGGGTTTTAGGAATACATACTATAAACCAAGTCAATAAATGAAAGCACTTTGGAGAAAAGATTTATATTTCAGAGGACAGTGCTAATATCTAAAATAAATAAAGAGATCTATCTAGTTAGTGAGTGAATGAAAAACAAAGCAACATTTTTAAAAAGGTATAGATAAGCAATTAAAATAAAACTTTAACCAAACGGCCAACAAGCATGATGTGGTGCTGAAATGCATCTGTAAATAACAAAATGCAAAAGAAAAAAAAAACATATCACATTTTCAGTCTAACAAACTTAAAAATTGGTAATAACAATGATTGACAAAATTGTAGAGAAACAGGCATTCTCTTATATAGTAAAAGTAAAAACTTTGCTATTTTTTGGAATGCAATCTAGCATAAAAATAAAAATACATATACCTTTCATTCCCAAAACTAAACTCTTTAGAATCTATCCCATAGAAATTAAAGCACCAGTACATAAGGCTATATGCACAGTATATATTTGCTGCTTAATGTGTAATGACATTAACAAAAAATTAAAGTAAATAATAGTCAATACTGAAATGGTTGAATAAATTAAAATATTTATTAAATGAAATATTACCATTTCAAAGAATACATTACAGCTATACTTGTACTGTTAGAGAAATTCCCACAAGGTACACTCCAGTAAGAAAGAAATATGCATAAAACTATGTATAATATAATGTTATTTTAAAACAAAAATAAAAATGCCATAAATGCACCAGCTTATAAATGTTTGTGTGTGATTATATGAGCACAGGCAAAATATGTAAGGATAAAGGATACATGTCTGGTTGTAAACATGGATTACACTCGTGCTGGTGATGGGTAAGGGGAGGTAATTTATGTGAAAGGATGAACGAGATGAAAGGGACAATCCAAGAAAAAAAAATCAAATAAAACATCACTTTTCTTCTCTACCCATCATTCCTATGAATTGAAGTAACAGCTGCCTTACATAAGTATAACCTTGGATCACAAAAGTCACTCATCCAAGTTATATGTATGCTACATAATCCTCTGATTATTCATGAAAAATGATGCTCACTTTGATTTATCCCATCATGAGGTTTATAAATATCTATTAAAATATATCCCATATAATTACTCTTAGAAGTAACTAAGAATGTTGATGTTAGAGAAGGTAAATTTACTCTGGATCTTCATAACATGAAAATATCCAATAAAGCATTACAGAATTGTGTCAGTTCCCAAATATTTTGTCAATTACAAAGGATCCCTAATAATGTTTACTATAGGAATCACTAAAGAGAACTTTTTAATGACTATGACTTGCCAAATAACACCATCAATATATTCTTGAAAAATGTAAAGCCTATTTCAGATTCTTATGTATAAATACACTTCCTAGTTTACCTGCATAATGAGATCCAATCCAGCTTCTGTATTGTGGTGACTTCTGTGAAAAAAAGAGAAATAGTTTCATGCACTTATGACATCTCTGTAAACACAAAGAGCAAGGTAACACAAGCACAATCACTAGAACTTGAAATGTTTCCGAGTTATCAACTCTTTCTATGCTTGCAGAAAGTCTGTGTCATCTTAGTGATTCAGAAAACAGTTTACCTTTTAAATAAGGGGAAATTTTCAAAGTGAATATCAAGAATGCTGTTTAACCTGAAGAAGCCTGAATCCTGATTGTAAGCAAAGAGACCTCAAATCCTCAGTATTGGCAGAATTTGTCTCCAAAACAAATAAGTGTTAAATCAACATTATACAGTTAAAAATTTCACAATTGTGCACTATGTAAATAAACATTTACAGTTTATGTTTGAAAAATGAAATAGTGAAATAGCAAACATTAAATCAACATTTTGATTCTCATTTACTGGCCTGACTTCATACAGTATAGCTGAACTTTGGTTTGCCTGAAGGATGGAGAATAACTTCATGTCCATGTTTTATAATGCTTTTGACTCCATCATTTCAGTTCCGAAAAAAAACAGTATTTTAAATATTCATACAAACACACTGTGGTAAAGTCAAACGTCTATGGAAATGTATGTACATCAGAACCACAGCATATATTTCTGAGTCATTCAATTGGTACATCTCCAAGGGTGATTCTTCTCTAAAGTCACAGAGACCTTGACTATGATTCTGTGAATAGATTCATTATCTCCAGAGATTCCAGAAGAATAATCAACCATGTAGAACATATTACAGGTCTGTGTAATCTGGAAAGGAAATCATAAAAACATTGAGATCATCTCATCAAAGGGGAAGATTTCCAAACTGGACAAAATTTAAATATGTAAAAATTGTATTTTTGAAATCATGACCTTTGAAATAGGCAAATGTATTGTATATGTAAATTGGAACTGTGCTTGTCAAGATCACCTTTAAATTCACTTTCAAGAATGACAAAAGATCATCATAATAAGTCATTGAAAATTTGAATCAAATGCAGATACAGCAGTGTTACCCCTCAAGCAATAAGAGTTTCAGACAGGCAAATTAGTAGAATCTGTATTGCAAATTAAAAAATAATCTGAAACATTTAAAGGAATAATTTAAAGTAGCCCATGAATCCTAAATATTTATCATACTCTAAAGACCTTTCTGAGGGAAATAATACCAACTGTCACTTTTTGCATAAAGTTTCAGTGAACTGTCTTGGGATGGGAGAAAGAAAATTTTCTCACTGGGAAATATACATCAAGAGAAGTAAGACTATTAGTTATTGTAGAGTTCTGATTGCCTTCTTGACCACTTTCTTGCATTCTCTCTTAGTAATTGTCCTTATATTTTCAGGGAAGGCAAGAGTCCAATATTTACATAATTAGATTTCCCAAAATCCCTTGAAAGTTAGGGTGACCAATAAGATAGAATATAAGTCATTTCAGGGGACATGTAGGAAGTGGGATGTTTCAAGCAGAATTCAAGCTCCCTTAGGCCCTTCTCCTTTATGCTTTCTAGAAGTTTGACAAGTTGTCTGGAAATCTATATCTACCTTGTGAGCAGGAGCAGACCACAAGTGTGGAAGCCTTGAGCAAATCGTCACTGAGCAGTAGGAGCCAGTGTACCCAAATGTTTGGAACCAACTTCAGATAGCCTCTGAAGATAGAAAAAACAAACAAAAAAATCTCTACCTTGTTAAAGTTAGTTATTTCAACTCTTTGTTATTATCAGCCCCAAGTAATCTTAATTAGGGCTCAGGATATATTGTGAATGATGCTGTGGCATATCTCCATTCTCCATAAGATCTGTTGGCCTGATAGCAATGAAATTCTATTGTCTATAGAAATGCATAGATGGTTTTCTAATTTCTCTGTGCACCAGTATAATAAATCCCTATTGTCAAAAGTCACATAAGTGTGTCTCATTTGCAATTAAAAAAGCCTTGCTTAAAAATAAAAAAGAAAAATTTCATACTATGTTATTAGCAAATGGTGATAAAAATTGCTTAAATTGACAATTTCACATTTTACTTGATAATATTTTAACAGTAAATATTAAAGAATTAGAATATATTGCATTTATAAATATCCCTTTGGAATTTCACTTTAAGAACTTATTAGAAAAGTGTGCATTACTAATACTGCAATAAAAGTTCTAATGCAATAATCTCTTAGAATTAAAATCTGCCTTTAAAACTGAAAGAAAAAAATCATACAAGAAGGTATATACAGTAGAATAAAGTGCTGCATAAATGTAATATAAATCTGAAGCTCTTTATTATATCAATTAAACAAAATAGAGGAGTGAAAGATATAGAACTTTGATATTATTATGAATTCCAAAAATATATATTGGATTATGTTTGTGAAATGATCTGTTGCTCTGGGCGTGTTAGATTTTATTTTCTTCGGAGGAAGGGGAAACCAGGCAGAGATCAGCAACCATCTTATTTCAAGACATGGCAACTAACTTTGGTGAGAAAGCAATCTTGAGTTGGATTCTTTAGGGCCTTGTAACTGTAAGATTTTACCCCAAATAAATGCCCTTTATAAAAGCCAACAGATTTCTGGTACTTTGCATCAGCACCCTTTTGGCAGACTAATACAATGCATGTACAATTCAACCCAGCAATTCTCCTTCTGGGAACTCACACTTGCATATATTCAAAAGGGCAGATATTTATTACAAAATTATTTGGCATAGACAAAGATTGACACAATATGAAGAGGGCTTGATATATTAATTTTAGTGTACTTTTTGATGGAGTTTAATGCAATGGATTCAGAAAAAGTCATGTTTTCAATTTTAATCCATTCCTATGGGTGTGATCGCACTGTAAATAGAACCTATCATAGATGTTACTTTTAGTCAGAGTGTGGCCCAACTGAATGAGTTTGGTTCATAACGCTATTAATGGAGGCTGTATTAAGGCAAAGCCTGGTGGAAAAGCATAGAGCTGGAAGTCAAGAGAAGCCAGAAAAGAAATGAGAAGTCATTGCCCTGTAATTCAGAGAAAAACCAAGGAATGCCAGGCAGCCAGAAGATACCAACCCTTAGTCGAAGCAAGCCTTCTAGACTCTTGTTTTAGTTTGCAAAAGGACTGCTGATGCAAAGTACCAGAAATAGGTTAGATTTTTTAAAGGGGATTTATTTAGAGTAAAAATTTTCAGTTTCAAAGCTGTGAAAAACCCAAACCCAGGGACCGTCAGAGATGGTTTCTCACCAAAACCGATTGCCATGTGGTGAAATTTGTCACCAATCTCGGTCAAGGTCTCTGCCTTCCCCCCAGAATCTACCATCTCTCAGTGTCCAGCTCCCAGAGTTCAGCCATAAGCTATCAAGTATAGGACAGGTCTGTTCTTGAGCTTCTCCATGTGTGCAACCTATTGGGGGCTTCATGCTTAAGGGATCCTTTAGTCCTTCCTCACATGGCAGGATCAAATATGGAAGCTTCCTTTTTCTCTGTCTCTCTCTGTGTGTTTCCATTTTTATCAGACACAGCAAGAGGGCAGAGACAACATGAACAACACCCTATGTATATAGTCCAATCAAAAGCCCAAAAGCAATCTTATCAAGTAATCTAATCAAAAGGCCCTCAACCAAATTTAATGAAATCAAAAGGCATCATACCCACAGAAATATATTAGTTTAAAAACACAGTCTTTTTTTTCTTTTCAGGATTCATAAAGTAATCTCAAACATCTGAAACCTGAATCTATCTTAAGCCAATCCATTTTTACAGTATTTGTGATGGGAGCTAGGAAACTAAGTCATGCACAATGAAGAAAACTTAGAATGTATTACATCTTTATGGACTAGTATGGAAAGTACATCAGGAAACTGAGTAGAAAAATGCAAATGTTAACACACACTAATGACATAAACACATATGCATATACAGTATGTGAATATGCTTGTATTTGCAAAGATGTATGAAAAATCTTAAGTTTCAGAAAACAGTGTTTGCCTCTGGGAAGGAGCCCTGGAGACTCTGGCAAAGGATGGATAGATTTATTTTTTGCTTAATACCATTTTTTATGGTTTGCTTTGTATCATATAATATTATTGTATACTAATTATTTTATTTTTATGATGTAGAAGGATTACACAAAAATAACATAAATAATGTAACCAAAATTGAATGAATAGGTCAGTCTACATAGTATTAAATATTAGTATCATAGTATACTAGTAACTACTGTATTAGTAACTAGTACAATAAAAAGAATACACAAATGACAGGATTCATGGCCTCTATATGGTGGTAGCATTTGAACTGCACACTGAGTGATGATGACTGAAAGACACACAAAGAATTCAGAGTGAAGATGGCTTTATTTCTCTTAATCTTGATTTTATATGAGCTGAATAAAAACAATATGGATAAAGTTATTAGGTGGTCTTCAAGTTAGAATAGAGGAGAAGAGATAATGACACTGTATTAGTCATCGAAAGGGGTGCTGATGCAAAGTATCAGAAATCGGTTGGCTTTTATGAAGGGTATTTATTTGGGGTAGAAGATTACAGGTACCAGGCCATAAAGCATAAGTTACTTCCCTCACCATAGTCTATTGCCATGTGATGGAGCAAGACGGCTGCCAACATCTGTGAGGGTTTGGGCTCCCTGGGTTCCTCTCTTGCTGGGGTTTGTTTCTCTCTGTTCTCAGCTGCTCTGTTCCTCTGTGTGCTTACTTCTCAGGCTTCAGCTCAAACCTCCAACTTTCTTCTCTGCAGTGTGGTTTTCTCTGTGAGTCTCCACCCACCAAGTGAGCAGGGACTGAACTTCCTACTGACATGGCCCAATCAAAGACTTAATCATGATTTTATCAAGTAAAAGTAAAACCTGTAAATCAAATACATTCTAATATGCCCAGAGGAAAAGACCAATTTACAAACATAATCCAATATTTCTTTTTGGAATTCATCAATAATATCAAACTGCTACAGATACTTATCCAGGTCAAATAAAATTTCCCTTCCATATAACTCCTTCTAATACATTTACTAGTGTCCTTTAGACTCATTATCTTTCATCCCTGGATATGGTTAAATAATGCAAATTCTTGCTTTTGGTTACATGTGACATCAATTCTAAAGAGGACCCCCACTGTTCTAAGTCACTGTTATATCACCTTTTTCACTTTTTAGCATTTTCTTTTTTTAAATTATTATTTTTAACATACTCACCTATTTATTGCCTATCTTTCTCCAAAAAAGTATCTTTATTCATGTATAAGCTATTATAATATATTTACATTAGTGTTTAAAAAGGCTAACTCTGAAGTCAAACTACACACGTTTAAATCATACTTCATGCACCTGAGGGGTTACATCTTCCAAGATTCCATTAATTTTCTAGAAAACAGAAGCAGAATCTGCTTCAAAGACACTTACAGGATAAACTAAGACAATGCCTTCATAGTGCCTGCCACATTGTAGTAAATAAAGACTAGATTTCATTGAAAGCATTAATTTTCTTGCAACAGCTTTCTTATTTGCCAAAGAAAAATCATTAAATTTTGGGATCATCCTTAGCCTGAATTTGATTTGTGAGATATTCAGACTATTAAAGTGAATCCTTCTCAGAGTTACTATCATTAATCACTCATTATTTTTACTCAGTGATATCTCAGAATTCTGAAAGTTTCTTATGGTCTCCTAATATAGGATCTTTAAACAACTGAATAATAAATATGAATCAGTTTTTTAAAAGACAGCTGTAAATGGGACACTGACTTGGAAATGAGGCCGACAACAAACAGGGTGAAATTTATTAAGTTACTACAGAGTGCCAGGCACTGTTCTGCTTGCTTTGTAATTGTATGCCATCTAATGATTGAAATGATCATAAAATAGATATTACTATGTTATTTTACTTATGAACTAAGATTAAAATGACTCCTGAATGATTGTGAAATGCATACAGCATTACATAAATAAATGAATCAGATGGAATTTAATCCTAGTGCTGTTGACTACAGAGCCCAAGTCTTTTGATATCATTTGAAAGTCTGCAGACTTCAGGACTTCAAAAGGCTCAATAATGCCCTAAGAGTTCAATAATGTCCTTGCCTGAAGTTCAAGGAAAATATGACATGACAAAGAATTAGTCATGCAAGAAGGTGTCTTTTCCACCTAGGGAGAAAGTGGGCAGGACAAGTTCTACAGAGTTTCTGACTCCAAGATAATAAGTCTCTTACTATTTTCAGAAGAGACTAAAGTCCAAATCTGCCTCAACTGTAAGGTGGATCACTGCCAGTCAATATGTTTCTTTCAAAACACACTTATATAATGCTTTCTATGTGGCAGGAACTGTTAAATTCACTTAATATATATTAAACCATTTAATTGGCTTAACAGCTATGAGGTAGGTACTATCATTACCATTTTGTAGCTGAAGAAAATCATTATCCCAGGTCTCATTCACTGCCAATTTTTTTCCAATTAAAGAAACAAAGTAAAGTGAAATATTTCTTTATTACAGAAATTCTTGAAGCTATTTTTTAAAGTAGGCCATAGGTCTTCAAAACAGCAATATAGTTAGTAGTGTTTCCAGAGGTGGTTGTTTTTTATTTATTTATTTTAAATACAGACCCTTTTCTTAATGGAACATGTATTTTTTTTTTAACAGGACATTCTAAATTTATTTGTAATAGTATAAAATATTTGGAAACCATCTTAAGTTTCACAAATTCAGATTACATCTATGGTTTTAAACCATTTTACCCAAGAAAGGATGGTTTCACTTTTGATGGCATCCAATTTGCTTCAAATTGTTTACAAATGATGAGTATTTTAAAAATGTAGTCTATATGATGAATTTATGGATGCACAGGACATTATCCACAAACAACTGGTCAAACAGAACAAACCTGATGATAGAAATTGGATGGACATTTTTCCTTAGCTGGAAATTTATTCCTACAAGTCCAAAATCTACTGTTGTTAATAAATAAAATCCTAAGTATTCCATGCCCTAACTTTTGTTGAGAGATTATTTATCTTGATGTCATCACATTAGACTGACACTAGGATCTGGCACAATTTGGGCTTGATAATAGTAGAGCTGCAATTCAAACTCAATTTTATGTTTCATTGTATTCCATTGTATCATATCATGAAAGAACCATGGTTGCCATAAGTTACTGTAAAAGGAAACAGAAAGAGTAAAAATATTCTACCGTATCATGAAATAGAAAGGAATTTTCATGCTTTTAAAAAATTAGATATAGGTAATATGTCTCTAATTAGTCCTGTTATATAGGTTCTTCTTTTGCAAAGACTTACTTGTATGTATCTTCTGAATGCAAACTATATAGTTTACAAAATTTATGTATCTAATAAAGAACCTAAAAAGTGTTAAAATCAATTATTTTATCAGGAGATAGAAAGAAATATGATAAAACATTTCTATATTTTTCTCACATATATTATTGAATACTAAAATTAGTTATTAATTGCCTCTACTAATCCTATTAATTTTCTTAAATAATAGGATTTATATACAAAAAATAAATAATATGAATAGTGTATAATTTCAAATAAAAGCTTATTTTTCATAATTTATTTTAAATTAGTAAAAATATGTCTAATCATAGATGTTATACTATATTATTGTGATTTTATGATAATTTGTGAGATTACTATTTAATTATTTGTACTTTTTTAAGTATCAAATTCTTGGTAATTGAGAAGGTTTTTATCCAGAGAGTTTTCCTCTGCTAGGTGCTGTGGGCCACCACTAAAAAAAGGGCAACTTTATCCTGAATTGTCTGCCTAGTATTTTTCAGATTATCCAGTTAAAATTAAATTGCTCCCAAAACCCACCGAAGACTTAGCTTGTGGTTGTAGAATTATTTTTTAATAACAATTTTTTAAAAAGATACTTAGATTACATAAATGTTACACAAAAAATATATGGATTCCCTTATGCCCCATCTCCCACACCTCCCACAATCTCCCACATAAACATCCTTTATTAATGTGGCACATTACCCACAATGGATAAACACATCCTGGAGCATTGCCATTAAGCAATGACAGTAGTTCACGTTGTATACCACATTCCTTCCCACACAGTTCTGTATGTTATATGATGATATAAAATGGTTTAGGGAAGCGGCTGTGGCTCAATCAGTAGGGCTCCCGTTTACCATATGGGAGGCCCCGGGTTCGGTTCCCGGGGCCTCCTGGTGAAGGCAAGCCCACCCGCACGGCGTGGTTAGCTGACCCAGCGAGCACAAGCAGCAAGGGGGAGATAAATGAATAAATAAAATAAAATCTTAAAAAAATAATAATATAAAAATAAAATGGTTTATATCTGTTGTTGCAATGTCACTCAGGACAATTCCCAAGTCCCTAAAATGCCCCAGTATTACAACTACTTTTCCCTCTCCCTGCCCCCAGAGCATCCAGTGGCCACTGGCTCCACCTCACTGATGTAATTTCTTCCATTGCTTGAATCACAATATGTCTATAATAGAATACCAGTAAATCCACTCTAGTAGACATCTCTTCCCCCAATCCTGAGGAGACTGGGATGGTGATGTCCACTTCACCTCCAAGTGAGAGGGGGCTTATATCCCATGGATAAGATAGATGGTATTATCCTTCCTGCAGCTGCAGACTCTCTCCATTCCCTGGGATCGCTGTTGTCCATCATCATCTCCCCACCAAGAATCCTGAATGAGTTCATTGAGCTGTAGAGTAGGAGTTGCAGCTCCACCAAGATTATGGGCCCAGCTGGCATATGGACAGCACAAAGACTCCAGTCTCTGGATGTACACCTACAAACTCCAGTACCAAGTATAGGTTTGAATAGAACGGACAAATGAACCATGTGCATGGAAGACATAGTTGAGTCCAACACCATCACTCTCAGGAGCACAAACTCCAAAGTAGGGCCTACTGCCAAGGCACCAAACTCAGGAGTATCCACCCTGACATAATACTTGGGTGTCTCCAGAGCCCTCAGGAGCCCCTCTCTTTGGGATGATGTCCACTTTGGAAGTCTATGAGGTACTGCTGAGGGGTGCATAAGTATTACCTCTGGGATGACTTCCCTACTCACTTTGAAGCCTCTTAGCCATATGAAGTCATTTGTCTTAACTTTATCCTTTTTTATTGAAGTTCTTTTTCCAGTTGCATTGCCGGTTGGCACTTGGTAGCAATCCCTCAGTGCCAGGAAGACTCATCCCTGGGAGTGATGTCCCATCCAGGGAGGAAGGTAATGCATTAATATGTTGAGTTTGGCTTAGAGAGAGGCCACATTGGAGTAACAAGGAGGCTCTCAGGAAACAACCCTTAGGCACCCCATAACAATAGGATAAGTTTCAATTTCAAGAGCAAAGACACATAAAGCTAGTCATCAATATAAAGGGCCCATCAGTGGTTCATCCTCTTTTGCCAGACACTGCCCCTGCACTTGAGGGACTGTTGCTGCTCCCTTAGAGAATGTGGCAGAGCTCTCCAGGATGGGAACTCAGTATTACCTCATTTATTTAGTGATTCTCCACCCATTGTGACAATACCCCATGAATATTTGAAAAATTTTATATACCTTATATATACGTACAATTGAACTTCCTCCCATGCACCCCCATCCCTGTCACCCCTACCAACGATCCTCTCCCACCCTAGATGTAACCTTTCTGTGATCCAAAGCTTCTTTAAAGCTGAAGCCACTACAATATCCAAATATCATTAATAGGGAAATGAAATAATAATGAGAAGTTTAAATGTAAGAGATAAAATACATAAAAGCTTTAAAAAAGCTAAAAATATAATAAAATTCAAAGATTGAGATATTTAAAAATTGAAAAATATTTTTAAATTAATTTTTTTTTTACATTTTGCCTTTTATCTCTGCAATATCTGGTGTCCAGTCTGTACCATGGCAGTTTCCCCTTTTATTCCCCAGTGTCTCACTATATTTTGTTTTCAGAGAAGTTTTAGGTTGCAGCAAAGTCACACACAGAGTACAAGAGATTCTCATATACACAACCTCCTCCCTCTTTCCTCCCCAACCCCATATTAATACCTTTTTATATGTGTATGTTAGCTTTGTTATAACTGATATACAAATATTGAAGCATAGCGACTAAACATTGTCAAAGGTTTACAGTATGGTTTATATTTTAGACCATACACTTTTATAAATTTTGATGATATTTATCATGTTCTGTGTCCATCACTGTACTGTAATGAAATACCCCCTATTTCTATTACACTAAATACCCCCTATTTCTATTTCTCCCTTCCCATCCTGCTAGGGCCCATGACAAACCCCTGGCTTGGCTCATTGGCTGACAAGTTTCATAGTTACATGCAACAAGAGGTCCTGACACATTGGTTTGTCCTCCCCTATTAGGAACTGCCCTTGCTCTTGAGAGATCCCTTGGATTATTAATATCTGAAGGTATTTTGAAAGATGCTCATGTCTTGATTGAAGAAGTTAATATCTCAACATAGAATCATTTGAGCTTTTTATACCTGGGAATCTTTTTTACATGGAAAGAATACTCATAGTTCCTTGTTTTTCTTGTTTGTTTGTTTGTTTGAGTTTTTGTTTTTTTAGCTACCAGGGACTCTGGCACTTCACATATGGGAAGGCTGTGCTCAACCACTAACCACTGAGCAACATTGGCTCCCTTGAGTTTGTTTGTTTGTTTGTTTGTTTGTTTGTTTGTTTGTTTTAGGATGTACTGGGAGCAGAACCAAGACCTCCCATGAGGGAAACAGGTACACAACCACTTGAGCCACAACTGTTCCTTCCTTAATTTTTAACTAATATTAATTATTCTAAGTTTGAAATCTTAAAGCCTGTTTTATAAGACTTTAAGTTCAACTTTTGAAAGCCAGAAACTCTGATTCCAGTGTCTGCTCTTAACCACTACACCATACTATGTTCCTGAACATATGTCAATATTTCTTTTAACTCTGCTGATATTCTGGTTGCCTGCTACATTAAAGTCTTTGAGCCTTCAAAGTGGAATTGTCGGGAGAAAATCAGAGAAACATTGGAGCAGCACCAAGACCTTGGAAACACAGGACCAACAAGATCAGAATACCAGAAGAGAAGAAAGGTTCAGGGATGGCTGAGGAGGAGGGGTCCATTCCAGCCCCAAGAGCTCCTAAAAGGCAGGTCAAATTTCATAGTATTCATCTTCTCAGTAAAGACCACTCTTTTAAAGTTAAACAAATAAACATACAAAAAAATAAACAATACTAAGAGTCAGGAACAACTGAGTGGTCTATTATAATCTCAGCAATTCCAGTAATAAAGAATGTTTATAATAACAAGTATTTATTGAAAATTTACTGATACTTAGAGCTTTACAAGGATTATCTGATTTGATCCTGATAATATTTCTATCATTCCCTTTAAATGAAACTTAAAGAGGTCATGTTTTGCCAAAATTCACATTACAAATGACAAAAGTAAGATATAAACTCAGGACTGTATGAAGCAAACCCTTTGCTCATGACCATAATAGTATACTAACCCTGGTCACCCATTTCACAATAATGTATATACAGGATATGATATATAAAATCTTTACCCCCAAAAAAACTGTGAAACAAGGTTGTCAATGTGAATGACTCATTAACATAACAAATAAGTTTAATCCAAATAAAGGCAGGGAGGAATGGTAGACTTATCCTTTGGAGATAGAAAAAGAAAGAATAAGACCAGATGGGGGAGAAGAAGAGAAACTATAGGAAGAGATGATACAAAATAAAAAATTCAAAACGTTCCTATTGCCCATAATATTTTATTTTGGTTTTATATTTGCAAACTTTGAGCTTACATTGCATGATATATGAAGTTTGGAAGTTTCTTTGTTCTCATAGATTCTGTTATAAAAGATACTTCTTAGGAAATGCCTTAATCATGTGAATCAATTAATAGGTTGACTGTAAACATAATCAATAGCACTATTGCTCAAAGTATATGCAAAGATCTCCTGCTCCAGAAACATCTGGATTATTCTTTAAAACGTAGAAACATCAATCCATGCATTGTCCTAATTAGTTAGAATCCATAAAGCTGGGTCCTTGAAAACTGTGTGTTAAAAATATTAAGTACCTGATTCTGAAAGTATATTAAAGATTGA
The DNA here is from genome assembly GCA_026826555.1 of Tolypeutes matacus. Lineage (NCBI taxonomy): Eukaryota > Metazoa > Chordata > Mammalia > Cingulata > Chlamyphoridae > Tolypeutes > Tolypeutes matacus. Next base: position 2,974,502 of record JAKSZT010000663.1, read on the forward strand.
CAACAAAATGGTCAATAAATTAATCAAAACTGCTTATGTTTATACTGATAAGTAATTTACTGCCTGGGCCTTTTCTTAAAGAGTCTATATGCCATTCACAGAGTCTTTGACACAAAATATTCACAGCCCATAGAAATTACCTTTTTTTGTCTTAGTGATAAAAGATAGTCATTTTATATAGTTGCCATTATTTCTCAGTGAAATCATCTTTTTAGCCCACAGCAACTTCACAGCATTTTTCACCTTACATTTCTGAGAGTGTAGACCAAAGACTTACATGGGAGTAATCATGGTATAAAACACAGCTGCAACATTATCAATGGAGAATGTGGGCACCATGCACAGATAGACAAATATGTAGGGTATGAAGAATAAGATAACCACAGAGATATGAGAAATAAAGTTGGACAGGGCTTTGCACCACCCCTCTAAGGGGTGAAATTTCAGAGTATTCAAGAAGATTATATAGGAGACCATCAAGAGGAGGAAGTTTGATAGGTAGATGAGCACACTGTTGGCAGCCGCAAAGAGTGTAGGTACACATGCAGAAAATTATCAGCAAAGAGATCAAGTACCACATGAAGTTATGTGGGGCACTGGAGCCACTGAAGGACAGATTCACTGTAAAGAGGATTTGAATTGTTGCAGGATCACAACCTCTAGCCCAGGAAACTCCTATGAGGAGGCCACAAGCCTATGAGCTCATGAAGGTTGTTTAGTACAAGGATTTGCAGATGGCCATGTAGTGGTCATGGGCCATCACCAGAAGCAGGATGATCTCAGCAATATCAAAAAGATGATTAGCAAAATGTTAAGTCATACACCCCCTGAAAAAGATGTGTTTCTCACAGGAAGTGTGTCAGTTAACATGGAAGAATAGCAGCCATCTATAAGGGATAAGCAAGACAGGAAGAAAAGATAAAGAGTCTAAATTTGTCCAAATCAAAAGATCTATCCTTTTTTTTTGGATCTGAATTCTTAATTCTCTAAAATATAAACTCCCTAAATTAATCTTCTTAAATAAAATCACATTCAACTTAGTTCGTGACTAGACTAGCATATTTTAAATTTAATAGAAAGACAAATATGCACAAATACTTTTATGAAATAGTATTGAGGGATACTATTCTTACCACACATCAAAATGTATTATTGATCAAAACCAATTACATCATGCATTAAACAGCACATGATTAAGGAGATCAGTGGAGGAGAATAGATTCCTGAAGTGGATAAAACTGTGTGAGACTTTAGAATACAATAAAGTTGAGAATTTTAGATCTGTGAATAAATGATAATTATTCAACTATAAAAATAGGCATCAAGAAAAAATTTAAATGCAATCCTCATTTAAACCCTTATATCAAAATAAAGTCCAGATGAATCTAAACTTAAATTTAAAAATAAAAACACAAAATGGTAAAAAATGTTGAAAATACAGAGAAATATTTCAATAAGAACAAATTTTTACTGAATTCATTTAAATCTACTTATATAGATTTTAAAACAAGAATGTATTGATGTTTAATATGTAAATATAAAAAATTCACATGGACAACACATTTCTGTGTAGCATAAAACAGGTAAAAGATGTATCACAAACCTGAATTACAATAATTGTACATACAACAGTAAAAGGGGGAAATTTAGTGTATAAATAACTCATAAAAATTAATAAGAAAATGATCAACAAATCAAAGAAAATAGGGAAAATAGCTTAAGAAACAATTCACAAATAAATGCCAATAATTTTCAAAAATGCTAAAAGCTGCACAATTATATAGAAAATATTTCAATTAAACTGTACAAATTAAATGCAATCTTTGACTTAAAACGTTTTCCAAATATCATAAATGTTTATCAAGCATACGTTATTGATAAAATGGATCAACAGATATTCTTGCAGATTGTGGGCAGGAGTATATTCGGTACAACTTCAGTTGAAGGCATTTTGACCTTGAGTATGATCATCAACATTGAAAACACATACCAAATGACTCAGCAATTCCAATTCTAGAAATTCATTCTTACACATATAAAAAAATTGTTATTGTATAGTTATCTGTCTTAGAAAAATATTGGAGTCAACATGAAGAGAAAAGGATATACAAATTTTAGTACAACTCTTTTTTATATTTCTATATTTTGCAGTATAAGGATAGCTGGGAGTTAGTTCTATATAGACTGATATAGATAGACCATGAAGATGTTAAATAATAAAAGTCAAACTTTAATACACAGAGACATATACATACATATAAATGTAATATGCTTTTATTTCCAAAAGTTATTCTTTAGGAACCTTAAAGATAGAGTCAATGACTGTCCCTAAAGAAGAGCACTGGGAGATTTTATTAAAGGTGGGTAGGAGATTTGCTTTTTACTTTGTGCATTTGTATGGCTTTCCTTTCTAATATTTATTGTTATTGTTCTTTCAATTGTTTTATTTTAAAAAGTAGATGCATTCCATATAAAAAAAAAACTATGTAAGGAAACTGAAATTGAATACAGAGGAAAGTGTGAATTAAATATTTTACCTAGTATAATAAAATCAATGAACATAGGCAATTTAACAAAAAACAAAGCTGACTGAGAGCAAAATTAATATAGATAATGCATAAATTAAATACCATAGTAACTCATTTTTAACTTTTCATTCATTGTTACATATTACTTATTGACAAGCCATTATATATGCATTGCAATTTCTAGGTAGAGGGATAAACTAGACATTACATACCTTTCTTTCTAGTAAGGTAATTGTCATAAAAAGCCCAATTAAATAGGAAATAATTTAATTATATTTACGATAAGTGCTTTGTAAGAACGTAGAGGGTATCATATTTAAGATGACTTATGGGTTCTAATGAAGTTTTTCATAAAAGTCAAATTATTCTCTTCATCGAGGATAACACATTTATTTACTATTTATATGAATTTTCTTCTCCAGATATTCTTCATAGCATTTGTCAGCTCTGAGTTTCTCAGAGTATATATTAAAGGGTTTACCATTGGGGTTATGACTGTATAAAACACACTTAATGATTTGTCAATAAGGAAGTTTCTAGCAGGTCTTGCATATGTAAAACTACATGGAACAAAGAAGACAACCACAGTGATATGGGAACCACAGGTGGAGAGGGCTTTCCTTCTGCTTTCCTGACTAAGGCTTTTTAAAGAGTGCAAAATGACACCATAAGAGATGAGTAAGAGCAGAAACACAATAATGCAGATCAGCCCTCCATTGACTGCCACTAAGAGTCCAATGACATAGGTGTCAGAACAAACGAGTTTTAATAATGGGTACATGTCACAGAAAAAGTGATCAATGACATTGGGACCACAAAATGGGAGCCCATGAAGAGAGATCAGTTGAATGACTGAGTGCAGAAAATCTCCAATCTAGGACACTATTAGCAGCACAACACACACCATTGCCACATTATAATCAGATAATGCAAAGGCTTACAGACGGCCACATAGTGGTCATATGCCATGGCCAACAGAAGAAATATCACTGATCCACCAAAGAAGTGCTCTAAAAAGAGCTGTATCATGCATGCTTGGAAGGATATGGTCTTTTGCCTAAAGAACAATTCTGAAATCAATTTTGGGGAAATGACTGAGGCATAAATGACATCCATAAATGATAAGCCAGCAAGAAAAAAGTACATAGGTGAGCCCAGAGACTTACTGACAGTTACAGTCATGACAATGAGTAAGTTGCCCAGCACGGTCAAAATATAGGAGAGCGAGAAGATAATAGAAAGTACTTTCTGTTCCTTTGGATTCTGTGTGAGACCCAGGAGGACAAAAGAAGTCACACTGTTACTTGGTTCCATCTATTGTTTTATAGATGCTGACTTCAGATTTAGTGACATATTACCTATAAAATAGTAAAAAAAAAAAAAAAGTGCATGATAAGCCTAATCTTTTATGAATTCATTTGGTCAAAATGTCTATGGAGTATCTATTTGTGCAAATGTGTCATCATATGCATTGTGGTTAACAAGTTGACTAAGGCAATGTTCCCTTTCCTCGGTGTTTGGATTTATAATTATGGGCTGAAACAATATAGACCAATGAAATCAGTGCTATTAAGATAGTCACATGATGATAAGGATGTACAGTTTGGCAACATCAACCAAACTAGGGTCAAGAAATCTTCCCAGTGTAGTTAGTAATACTTCCACTGAATTTAAAGTGTAAAGTGAGAATTGACTAGAACAAGAAACGATGGGAAGTTGCACCATTTATAAAGTAAAAAAGTTCACTACTTAAGCACCCATATGGGTTAATTTACATAGTTAAAGTGGATTTAAAATTATGAAAGAAGACTATAGACCAAAGTTCACTGACGTAGTTTCTTCATACCACACTGAAACAACATTCTTTGGGTTTTATGGGATTTCCTCGTTTGTTTTTTTTTTTTTTTGACTCAATTATAAATGCTGAAGCCATACAATTTTTATCACCATCCCCTATCTCTTCCCTGACTTTCAAACTTATGTATTCAACTACTTAATGAATATCACTAATTGAATATCAAACTGGTTTTCAAAAAACTAAAATCTTAATAATCCACAACAAACCTATCCCTCATCTTATTAAATGGTATCATCTTCCATGTTATTTTTCAGAACAAATATCTTACAATATCTTTCACAATTTTTATTCCTCTCACATTACTTATTATTATCTTCAAAAACATTCTGTGAACTCTACCTTCAAAATATGCTACAATTTTGACTATCCTCACTATCTCTCTTGGCTTACTGCAATTAGTGTCCTGCCATTCTCTACACTTTTATTCCTGATTTCAACAGTCTATTCTCCTGCAGCAGCCCAATTGATTATTTTTAAATCTGGTTTAAATAATGCCACTCACTTTTCCAAACTTGCTTCAGTGGATTCTTATACATGCTATCTATATAACTTAGCCTACAACACCCCAGAAGAATTTTATCCAGGTTGCCTACCAAAATTCATCTCTTACAAGTCTCATTCTGCTTGAGACTTTCTGCTGTATTTCAAATATACATATTGCTTTTCCATCTCCTGAGTCCCACTGTTCTTTTATATATGTTCATTTTAATGATCAGAAACAGTTTACCTTAAAATATTTATAAATATTTTTATTTATTCATTCATTGGACAAATAATTGTAGAATACTTATATTGTGTCAAGCTTTTCCAATAAAGTAGATCCAGTCATCACAGAGGATCTCTTCTCATTTAAGCTCAGGGCTTGCTCCTAGGGGCCATATAATCAGAGGACAGAAATGCTGGTAATGACTGAGGAATCGCCTTTCTGCCATTAGTTTCCTAGATTTCCAGATGGAGGTATTCCTTTTGAAGTTAAGAGATGACTGAGGACATCTCAGGATTTCTTTAATCTTCTCATGACAAGTATCATATAAACGCTGACCAGCAATGTTTTCATCTTTTCTGCTCTTATTTAGCAATAATTCTAAACTTTCTTTGAGGAAGTCCCCATTCAGTAAGTTAATTATTATATATGCTTATATATGTCTCTCTCTTAACTCAATAGCTTTAGGTTATGTCATAAAAATTAAAAAGCTATATTTTACTGTTTTTTTTACATAGACATATTATTTAAAAACAGGTAAAACAGACACTTTTATTTTACTAAAAGTGTCTATCACATTAATATTTAGGAAATATATATATATATATAATGTTATAATAAAACATTTTCCTAGACCACTGCAATTATATTTTCCAAATCTAGTTGCCAGAACTTAAATAAATGATAGTCATAACTCTGAATCATAATTTTGTACATCCACAAGATAAGATTAATGATAGCTAGCTACTGAGTGGGAATAATTAATGATCTAAAATATTTGAAAGCATATTAGCACATTGCTAGGACAAAAACACATGAATAGTGGAAATCATAATGTGCAAATTCTGTGAATATCTATTTCATAGGCAATTATATCACTTAATGTAATAAAATACCATATCTAAATGAGAAGATACCACTTTTTGAGGAAAAACAATTCTACTAAATTCTTTTTAAGATAATTTCAGAAAATTACCTTTCCAATTTCTTGCCTATCTCATTCTATTCAATTTGGCCTAACTATCTGTATTTGAGAATTTGAAAGGACATTAAATGCCTTATTTATTTATTTATTTATTTATTTATTTATTTATTTATTTATTTATTATTGTGGATAAAAATCAAAATTTTCACAATACATACCACTATTTGTAAAATGATAAATAAATATATATGCATATATGTGCATTTGCTTACAGAAATGTTATTTATATATATATAAATATATTTTAAGAGGTGCTTAGATTACCTAAAATATTACATGAACCCCCCTGGTGTTCCCATGTTGCCCACCTCCCACACCTCCCAACACATCCCACACAAACATCTCCCACAAGTGTGGCCCACCACCCTCAATGGACTTACACATCCTGGGGCCTTGCCACCAACCATAGACCACAGTTCACATCGTATGCCTTCTGTTTTTTTTTTTTTTTTTTCCTTCTGGTATTTCTTCATTTATTATAATTATTATAAAGCTATTGAAAAGATTTTATAATGATTGACATGATGATGCACACCACTGTGAATATAACAAGGACTAGGAAATGTACTCATTGGATAAAAAAGATATTGTTTTATACATCTTAAAAAAACAGATTTGTTTGTTTGTTTGTTTATTTATTTATTTATTTTTATTGTGGGTAAAAATCAAAATTTTCACAATACATACCAACATTTGCAAAATGATATATAAATATATATGCATATATGGGCATTTGATTACAAAAATGTTATTTATGTATATATATAAATATATTTTAAGAGATGCTTAGATAGTGTGGGAGGTGGGTAACATCATATGCCTTTTAAACATCATGTTTTAAGTCTAGCTAAGCATTTTCTGAAATAGTTATATAAATATTTAAAAGAATACATCTACTCACCATTAGAGCAAGTATCACTGGACATTTTACTCCTTCTAAACCCAAAATTTTTCATTGAGTCCTGCAATTGGAGTATATCTAAAGTTGCTAATTGCTTAATTATATATACTTTGGTTTTCCACAAAATTTTAAAAGAATATCTTTATGTAAAATTACTACTAGAACAGTTATTTAGGGTCAAGAAGATGTAACACAGAGAAAAAACTAATTTTGGAACCATTGTGAGATTTTTGTCAGTCAAAAACTATATCATTACAGTCACTTTGTTCCAATGATAATGAATTCATCATTTATATCTCCACTTTGCCATAGCAAGTTTTACTTTATTTTTACTTAATAATTTATTTGGCCTTGAAATATTATTAGTTATGTTAAAATTTTATCTCTAATTTACTTCTAAAAACTAATTCCTTGTTCAATTATTGATTTTGTTTTCAAAAATGTAGAGCATTGTATCAGGTCCTATGCTATGAGCTGGATATACAAGAGTTAACAAAACAGAAAAAATCAGGAAAAATAACCTGCCTACATTTACCTTATATACATGTAATAGAAACAGGCAATGAACAAGTGAATGACTTAATAGAGCACATGCAGTCTCTTATCAGTGCTATTAAGACAACAATACAGTGGACTATGACAGAAAATAAGAGGGAGAAATCTACTATGGATGAAGTAGTTAGAGAAGGCCATTTTTAAAAGGTGATATTTAAGCTAAGATACAAAGGATGAAAAGTTGCTACCATAAGCTGTTCCAACTTTGAAAAGATCAAGGCACAGAAAGATCATTGTAAATGGAGGGAAATAGGAAAGGGAGAGACTAGAACAAGCAGAGGTTGCAAACGTGCACTGCACTGTACTGTAGGACATTGCAGTGCTTGGTAAGGACTTTGGGTTTTATATTCTTTCAAAGTGGGAGTAAAGAGCATTACACAGGCATAAATTTTTTAATTAAGGAAGTTCTCCACCTCACCACACATCTCAAAATAAAGAAAGAAGAGCTTTTTAAGAATTGCTACCAAATCATATGTGTTACTGTGCTAGGCCAGAAGGTATAAGACTATCATATTATTTTATGTTTCAGAACTAAGTATAATGTCTCCCATAGAAATTATTCAGTAAATTCAAATGATTATAAATATAACTCTAAGATATCCCCTATTATAATTTTCCTACTCTCTCATTTTCTTCTGGTACTCTATATCTGCTTTTTATCCTATGTGTAGGGTAAATAAAGACAAAAAAAAAAACCTTCAATTTTGTAGAAAGAAATATCTGTAGGATAAAACAAAAGCATTCTGAGTGCTCATGCTCAAACTATGTAAACATCAGTGGTGTGTGGTTGCTCCTAAAAGCTTTTGAACGCACCCTGAACATTTTATTAGTTTCCTATGTACTGAATACAGTTTCCAAACACAAAATTCAAGAAACTACATTTCCAAGTCCTCCTTGCCTCTAGGATATAGACATGTGACTTGGGTTCTGCCTACCAGGTACACATGTTCAAAACTTTGTGTTGGCAATTAGTTATACCAGGCTGGGTGTTTGTGAAAGCTCAACAGAGCCAGGGAGGTGCTGAGGTCAGGGAGAGTGGTAGCAGCTTTCCAGTTTGGACCATGTTTAGTTTACTAACTGCCGAAACAAATACCATGCAATAAATGGGTAGTAGAATACCGTAGTTATAGCTACAACCTATGACTATATGACCTGTTACAGAAACAAGGACTAAAATAGTCATGAATAGATTTCCTTTTTTAATGAATATTTCTGCATATATTCATAAAAGAAATATCTGTTTTCTTTCCTATTTTGTTTCCTTATCATATAACATGTGTTGTATTAACTTTATGTCATAGCATTTAAGTTATAGGATATCAAGTTTCAGAGTGCATATTTTACTAGGACTTGGGCACTCTTCTGGGAAAAAAGTTTTTTTAGTTGTACACAGGACAACTGAGTATTATCAGTTGAAATTATGTCAGTATGGTAGTTTGAAGCTGTATGTACCCCAGAAAACATGTTCTTAAATCTAATCCATATTTGTGGGTGTGAACCCATTGTGAATAAGACCCTTTGATGAAGTCAAGGAAGCTCTTTATTCTATTACTGGAATCCTTTATAAACAGAGTGAAATTCAGAGAGAAAGAAGGTCATTGAAGTAAGAAGCTGAAAACATCAAAACCTGGGGGAGAAGGAAGAGACCAGTGGATGCAGCCATGTGTAAGAGGAACTTAGGATCACTGACAACCAGTCTTCCGGAAGAACGCATAACCTTGATGATGTTTTCCTGGATTCAAAACAATGGGCAAATAAATTGCCATTGTTTAACTTTATCTCTTTCATGGGATTTGCTTTGAGCAGCATAGGAAACTAAAACTTTCTGTTACTGTTTTTATTTAGAGATTAAGTATGGTCTAATGAGATGTATATGGGTTGACAAGTTGACAAAAATTTGATTGTGATGATTAGGTTCTTATGTCAGCTTAGCTAGATTATCGTGTCCAGTTGTTTTATCAAATACAGGCCTGATAGTTACTGAGAGAATTTGTGGGTTTAAATTTTCAGTAAGTTGATTGTATCTATGGCTGATTACATCTAAAATTAACGGAGGGGATTGCCTTCAACAATGAGAGAAGAGTCTCATCCAATCAATTGAAGGTTGTAAAAGGAAAAGAGATGATTTCTGCAGACAGAAGGGAGAATTTCCATCTCTACCTCAGTCAGCCAGTTTTTCCTGGCTAGTTGAAGGTTTTTCAAAGGAATTCATTGAAAACCTCATCAGAGTTCCCAGCTTGCAGCCTGCACTATGGCATTTCGGCTTGCCTATCTCTTTCTGTCAGTCTGTTTATCTGGAAAACCCTGACTAAGGCAGCAAGTGATAGCAAGTTTTGGCATCAGCAGTGGCATCAGCTCCCTTAGCTTGCTAGTCCTGTTCAGGTGAGCTTCTGCATATTGCTCCTGGTCTCTCAACATTGATTCTGAGTGTGGCCCTTCCAAAGATCATTAAGATACTTAATTCCACTTAATAAATATTTTCCAGTTAAATTAATTACAGATGATTTTGCATCTTCAGCTAGGAACCTTGATACTATAACAAACCAACCAAATTCCCCATTTCAATGTATCACTGATATTGAAATGTCATTAACTTCAGAAACATTCCAGCTGGCAAGGATCCTTTAACAAATGCAGTTACTCTTAAAAGGGTTAAGTGGAGATGATGGCCAATAAGTATTTATTAAGCATTTAATTACCTCTTTTCCATACTTGGCTTAGGTGCTGCAGATGCAGTAGTGAACAAAAAAGACCCTGCCTTTATTTCCATCGAGTTTACATTCTGGCTGGGAGAAATGAAAAGTAATCAAATAAATTAGATAAGTCAGATTGTAAAAATATTGCTGAGGAAATGTAAAAGGTGATATGATAGAGAGTAACTCAAGGAAATAAAGAATGGCTTTACAATGAGTGCTTATGAAAATTTACTCAACTTATGGGGCATTTGAACTGTGTAGACTAAGTGATGATGGCAAGTCAACTATTTGAAGATCTAGAGAAGGAGGAGTATTTCAGGAAGCAAAATGAGCTAGTAGAAATCCCTGATGGTAAGAAGAAGTCTATTGTAACTGGTGTACTGTGAACAAGGAATAGAATAGTATGGATTGAGGTTATGGAAATCTTTCTTTGAATAGAGAGCAATTGGGCAGAGCTTCATAGGCCATGTAAATTTTAGTTATAATTTAGAGTAAATTTAGCTATTTGGATAGCTTTCCTTCTAAAAATCATCTTATTCCAGCTGTTTCAAGTGAATGCAAGAGATCTAACATGGTAAAAATTGGGGGAAATTAAAATAAAAGCAGGACATGAAGAGGCAATGGGGAGATCGATGTTTCTAGCTTCAAAGGAGAATTCAAATGCCACCAAAATGAGCAACCACCAGAAAGGACAAAGTCTGCCAGGTGAAGGTGGTTTGTTTGAGTACATGTGTTATATTTCTCATCCTTACTTTATACGCTCTTCAAGTTGGAATAGAGGAGAGCAGATAATGATATTCATTGAGGTCAAATAAAATTTCCCTCCCCTCAACCTTAAACATGCCTTTAAGGTGTTACTCATATTGTTTCAGCTTGATGTCTCTCATCCCTGAACATGGGCAGAAAAAACACTGCATTTTTACTTTTGACTTTTCTTTGCACACTCTAAAGAGACTCCCTCCTTCCATGTCAGTTTCTAGCATTTCACTTGCTCCACTTCTTTCAGCACTTTTCACTCTGAATTTATGCTGTTTTTGTTTTAGTATGTTTACTTACTTAATGCCTATCTTTCACAACAATAAAGTGTTCTTTACTCTGATATATGCAATTAATGTGAAAAATAACATAGTGCTTAAGAATGCAAGTTATAAATCCAAAATACTAAGTTTAAATCCCACCACAGGCACTCATTAATAGAATAGACTTGGTTAAGTTTTTCACATTTTCTGTGCTTGAATTAAATTTTCTAGAAAACAGAAATAACAGTATTTACTTCAAAAACTCTTATGAGGATTAAACAAAACAATGTTTTTATAGTGTTTTCCAAATAGTAGTAAATAAATAATAGCTTTTACTTCAATTATTAATTATCATGCTGCATTTTTCTTATGTGTCATAAAGATATCATTAGATTTTGGTGTAGTTCATAGTTCATTGTTATATGTGAAATATTCATATTCTAAGGTGAAATTTTTAGATGTTAATCTCGTCTATTTTGCATTAATTTTATAAAGTTTGCTCTAAGAATTCTGAAACTTTCTCATAGCCTCCTAATGTAATGTTTATCTACAATTAAATAGTAAATAAGTCATAACATTTCTAAAAAGTTAGACAGAAATGGGATGCTGTTGGAGAAGTGAGAGAGGCAATAAATTTGTAACACTTATTTGGTTCTTACTGAATGCCAGGCACTCTACTGGATAATTTTTACACAATATCTCTTCTAATGCCTAACATAGTCCAATGAATTTTGTGTCACCATGTCACTGTACATAAAACTAAGATTGGAATAAGACAGTTGTGGTAAAATCCATGCAGTGTTGCCAAAACTGGTGAGATGAAATTCAATCCTAGACTGTTCATTCCAGTCTAGGAATCCTTTCACATTATCTGAAACTCTGCTGTCTAAAGTGCTTCCAGAAGCAGAATAATATCCCTAAAATTCCATCAAGTTCTTAGTTGAATTTTACAGAAAAAGTTGTGTTATATAGGGTTGTTTATACAGAAAGGTATCTCTTTCACCTTTGGAAACAGGGACCAGAGCAACATTTACAGAAGTCCAACTCAAAGGGTGAAGTCCTGATAGTTACAGAAGGGATATCAGCCCATATCTTCTCCAACTAGAATGGGTCAGTAGCAGTCAATATATTTTTCTTTAAAAAAAAATATATGATCTATGTGCCATATACTGTTATAAGCACTTGAAATACATTAGACCACTTAACTGACCAAACAAATTTTAGATGGGTACTATTACTACCATTTAAGAGATGAACAAAAAACAAAACAAAACATAAATATCTTTATGACCATTAACAGGATTTGTCAGGAGAAAATCAGAGCCAAAATTGGATGAACTCTAAGGTCTTGGAGGCAAAAGATCAATGGAGATATGAAAACCAAGGGAGAAAAATCTCAGGAATAGCAGAAGAGGAGCCCATTTTAGTCCCCAAGAATTCACACAAGGCCTGTCAAATTTCAGAGAATTCTTCAAAGTAGGGAGAGAGAAATTATAACTTTAAGAAAAATTTTACATTAACTATAATGTAATCTATTATCATTTCAGAGATTCCAATAATAAGGAATATTTACAATAACAAACATTTGAACAGCTAGTGTATTAAGACTTTGCAAGGATTATTTGATTTGATCCTAATAATATCTCTATCAATTCCTTTGACTGAAACGGAGATAGATTGTGTTTTGTCAGAGTTCACATGATAAATGGCAAAACTAAAATTTGAACTCAGAACTGTCTTAAGCATTCTATGCCCTTAAAAATTATAGGATACTAAACCCTATCACTTTTCCTTTTAAAAAAAATGCATGTAAGAAAAAATACATAATATGACATTCAGATACCAAAATTATGAAAAGAAGGCTCCCAGTGTGAATCACCATCTAATTTAACAATGAATATCAATTTTAGACCAAATAATGCAGCAAGAAGAAATGATAGTTATTTCCTTTGGAAACAGAAAAATATAAAGAATTAGATCAAATGTGGCAGTTTAGAAAGTACAGAAAGAGAAGATGGAGAATAAAAATTGAAATGTTTTTGACATTCCCAGAATATTTTCTTTTTGTCTTACATTTGTAAAGATAGTGAGCTTGCATTACATGAGATCAGAGAGTTTCATTGTTCTCATAACTATTTTTATGAAGGGCACTTCCCAGGAAAGATTGCCATAGGATGATGATTTCATAATAGGCTGAAGATGTGAAAATAATCTATAACACTATTGTTCAAATTGTGTGCCAAGATCATCTATTTCAGGAATATCTGTGAAATTTATTTAAAATGCAGATAGATCACTCCAAAAACAATCTTTAGGGCTGTTTCTTGGGAATCAAAATTATAACAAGAACTCTTAACTGATTCTTACATCAAAGGTTTTCAAAGAAAACTGCAATGAATTAATCTAATTGGGCAATTTTTATAAAAATAAATAATTTCCTCCCTGGGTCCTTCCTCCATAGGCTTATACACCACCATGAAAATAATTTTGCCGTGTAGTATTCACTTGGTCTTGATTATCTTCTCTTTTCTTAACAATACAGGTATCAAGTCACTTTATATGGTTTTAATTATTTCCCAAAGTAAACTTTTGCCCAATACTACCTCATAGTACTTCTCACAACAATGTTTCTGAGACTGTAGATTAAGGAGTTTAACATGGGAGTTATGATAGTAGAAAACACAACCGCAGCTTTATCACAGGAAGAGTAGTAAGTGGACCCAGATACACAAATATGAAGGGCACAAATAACAAGGTGACCACAGTGATGTGAGAGTCACAAGTGGAGAGGGCTTTGAAACTCCCCTGTGAGATCTGAAATGTTTATAGGAGAACTCTTTAGGAGACCATCAAGAGGAGGAAGTTTAACAGATAACTGAACCTGATATTGGTAGCAACAGCAACCAAAGTTATGGGTACCCCTTGAAGTTAGTGTGCACGAAGGGTCGAAATCACAAATGAAGTGGTCTATGATATTGGGGCCACATAACAACAGACATATTGTGAAGAGGCTTTCATGTTGGCATGGACCAAGCCTCTAGCTCAGGCCTGCCCTTAGATGCGGTTGGGTCATCCTGTTTGGTGGGCGGCGGGGCAGGAGAGGCCTAGGCTCCTGCGGGGGCTCGCAGGCGTGGAGGGCGCATGGCGGAAAAACCACTGTGGAGACGAGGTAAGCACGCAGGTCTAATTTATTAAGGGAAGTACAGATGCTTATATAGGGTTATGGTGGCGGGAAAGGAAAACGGGGCGAGGTGTGATAGGCCGGGTGCAGTTTCCACGCCTTATAAGGTGTGGCCTTGGCGGTGCAGCTCTCCCTAGCTGCGCGGGAAGGGGGAGTGTGTGTGTGGGCAGGCTTCTTCTGGCTATCAGCAAGGCAGATGTTGGCTGCCTGGGCGAGGCTGAGGGCAGTGCGCCCGTTCCATGGCTGAGGGCAGTACGCCCGTTCCAGTCGCCCTACACCCGAGCAGTGGGCTGCGCATATCCCCCACTGGGCGCAGCTATGCCTGCTGGCCAGATTTCAGCCTGCCTTTCTTCATCTCCCCGTTCTTTTTTATTTATGGCTATGGCTGTACTTAGTAGCTTTTGATTTTGGAGAGACCGCAGAATGTGCCATGCACCATAGAAGACGTGGAAAAGGAGCTAAAAGGCGCTGGGTGATGGGACAGGCGAGGGGCTGCCTGGCCCTGGAGAGCAGCGGCTGTAGTGGTGGGGCTTAGGGCGAACGAAGTTTTGGAGGATCTGTTTCTTGCGAGGTCTTGGACTGGAGGAAGCAGGAGTGGACGGTGTTGTGGGCGGGTTCTCAGAGCTGAATCTGCTTGAGGGCGAGGGCAGCAGGGGGGGCCGAGGTAACAGGAGGTGCAGGGCTCCTGTGGGGAGAACGGGTGGAGGGGGGCCGGGAGGACGAGCGGGGGTGGCTGCGGGAGGAACGGGTGTGGGGGGGTCGGAAAGGCGTGGGGGGGTCTTTGGTGATGGTGAGCCGCTGGTAGTGGACCTGTACAAATGAGGTGAAAATGGCATTAGCTTGATCTTTTGCGAGTTGGACGATCTTCCTAATGGCCCATGGTCCGACTGCCAGTGCGACGAGGAGAATGATTAGGGGGCCTAGAATAGGGAGGATGTAGGGGAGGATTCCTTGGAATTCCCAGGAGAGGCCTCCTTGGAAGAGGCCTCCTGGGCTTCTCTCTCCCTTTTTCGTTTTTCTAGCCTGGCCCTTATTTGGGCTAAATTGTCTTGGATGAGGCCCGAGTAATTAGCATAGAAACAGCATTCTTCACCCAGTGCGGCACAGAGGCCTCCTTCTTTGAGAAAGAGGATGTCTAACCCTCTGCGGTTTTGAAGGACTACCTCGGAGAGGTATTTAAGAGATTTTTCTAGGTGGTTAATGGCTGTTTCAAGACGGGCGACATCTTGGTCGATGGCTGCCCTGAGCGAGGAAAAGGCATTAGCGTGTAGGGTTAGGGCTGCAATTCCGGTGCCGGCTCCTGCAAAACCTAAAAGTGTGGCAATTGTAATGGCGGTGACAGGTTCCCTCTTTTGTACGTAGGTTGGTAGGAGGTGACGCTGCCAGGAGTCAAAAAAGTGGTTATTGCTATGGTAGATAATGCGGGGGAGCAGAACAGCAAGCACACAGGTTTCGTTGGTGGAGTTGAGGGTGTGAATATTAAGGCATGGGGTAAGGCCTGTGGAGGAACAGATCCATTGTGTGTTATTATAGGGTAAGAGAAATTTTGTGGTTGCCTCAGGGGCGGTTGTATGGCTGCAGAGGGTTTGCATGGAGGGGATAACAGTGCCTCCAATTTTAGTGATACAGAGCCCGCTTTGCAAGATGGACTGGATTGTTAGTCCTATGTGGGTTTGGTTCCAATTGCAAGAGGCAGGAGCGTCTTCTAAGGAAGATTGATAGGAGGCATTAGTGGCTATAGCCTCGTAGTAAGGCATTGAGGAGGAGAGGCACAGCCAACAGCTAGCGGTAAGGTTGGGATTGGAGGAATTAAGAGTGGAAAAGGAGGCGTTGACTAAGGACAGAAGCAGGTTGTGGATTTGTAGCGGGGGTAGTGGGGTAGCAGGGGCGGTGGTGGAGTTAGAAGACTGATTGTTAGTATTCGCCGCAGGTAAAGGAGGAGGGGGTGCAGGATTAGAGTGAGGGTTGAGGACTGGGTTGGGGCCAACGGAAATTGGGGGAGTGGGGATGGGGGCCTTTTTTTGTATTATGATCAGGCCGCCATAATCATAGCCTTCCATGTATAGCCGGAGGCCATATGTACGGCCTTCTAACCAGGCAGTGCTGGCAGGGTCTTTAACAGTGAGGACAATTATATCCCATCGGGAACTATTAGCAGTTTGGAAATTAAAGTAGGGGTCCCGGTTTAGAGCAGTGCTCCAGCCGTATGCCATGGTTTCGCAGCCCCAGGAGAGGAAATAGAAGTGCGCAGGATCGTGGCAGCCTCTGGCGGAGGAAGGGCAAATGTAAAAACCGGAGACCCGATATCCGCCACCGAAATGGCCGTTAGGACCATGCAAATATTGATTAGCGGGCGAGGCATAGCACGACCCCTTGAAGTCGTTTGTAGGTGAGTAGGAATAACCCATAAGGCGACAGATATATGCTGAGAAGGATGGGGATTGGGCAGTGACATTGTGCAGCAGGATTTTATCTGTGGACCCAATAAACCTGACTGTCCAATTGAAGGGTTGGTGAGACGAGTTAGAGGGGACAGGTGTTGTGGCCGCGGAAAGAAGGAGGATTAATAGGGCTACCAGGTTGATGGGCTGGTTAGGCTGGACGGTAGTCTGTGCTCGGACTCTGCGATAGAGATTGAGGAGTAGTTGCTCTTCTGTTGGAGGAGTTGGGTCGTTCAGAACGACACGAGTCATCTGGTAGGTTAGGCGCCTCAGTTGTCGGCGTTCCCTCCTTGTCAGGCGCTTGGTCTGCGGTGGCGGGTCGGATGTTGCGTCCCGGGATCCACATGGGTTGGGGGGCATCGTCTGGGAAAACACAAGCAAAGCCTCTACCTTGACACAGGAGGGGGTGAGGTCCTTGCCACTTGTTATTTTCTGGATCTTTCCAGTACACCAGAGGAAGTGGAGTGGAGATGGAGGAGGCACCCCAATGCTTGTGCATAGGGGACAGCCCATTTTTGTCAAAACTGAATAAATTGATTTTTATTAGTGCTATAGTTAGAAGCTCATCAGGGGTGCAGTGGGGGTTCTCTCCCCTCTCCTGTGTTATAAGATTTTTGAGGTGGCAGTTGGTGTTTTCAATAATTGCCTGTCCTTGTGGGTTATAAGGGATGCCAAAATGGTGTGTGATGTTGTATAATTTTAAGAATGATTGGAACGTGGCACTTCGGTATGCTGGGCCATTGTCTGTTTTTAGGTCCCAAGGAACTCCCATGAGGAGTATAGCCCGTCTCATAGCGGCTATGCAATGGCTGGCTCGTTCTCCTGGTAGAGCCACAGCACTAACTAAGCCAGAGTAGGTATCTTTGACCACGTGTACATATTTTTGGCGGCCGAAGGAAGGAACGTGGGTAACGTCCATTTGCCATCTTGAATTTGGTTTTAAGCCTCTAGGGTTAGTACCTTGGGGTTGTAATGGTCCCAGAGGCAAAAATGGAGCACAGCGCCGGCAGCTGCAAACCAAATGTTTGCACAGCTCCGCAGTTAGGTCTGGAAATAGGTGTTTTAAGGCAGACGCGGAGAAGTGGAATCGAGAGTGTAAGCTCCGTGCCTGTACTATCGGGTCGTTAGTATGGGCTGAGAGACTTAAAGTAGTCACGATGGAGTCGACTAACTCATTGCCTTTTGCCAGCGGTCCAAGTAGCCCTGTATGACTACGGATATGAGTGATGAACCAGGGGTGCTGGCGCCGCTCAGTGAGCTGCTGTAATGTATGCAAGCTGTTGTCTAGATCAGAGTCTGATGGGAAAAACATACTAAAGGCTATAACCTTGCAGACTTGGCAAGCATATGCACTGTCTGAGAAGATGTTAAGAGGCTCAGAGGTGTAAGTGAGAAGAGCTAGAATGATGGCTTCTATTTCTCCTCTTTGGACAGAGTTATTGAGGCGGAGGATACGAGTATGTGGCATCTCGGAATTTTGGGATAATGAGACAAATCCAAACCCCTTTTTTGAGGCGTCGGTAAAGACGACTCTTGCATTGGCTCCAGGGGTAGAGGATGGAAAGAGGTGCTGCTGTCCCGTAATCTGCAGCGTTGTGAATTTTGTGATTAGGGTAGTGGTTATCTACTTGCCCTGTATAGCTGATTAAGAGAGTTTGGAACTCTAAATTTGTTTGAGCCAAAATGGTAGTTTGGTTTTTAGAGAATGGCCAGATGATAGTGGCTGGTTCAATGCCATAAGTATGGACACTTAGGCGCACTAAATCTTGAGCTAACTGAATGATTGCCTGTGTGAGAGGGAATATTTTTGAAGTGCGAGATTTAGCCAAATGTGACTACAGCAGGGGCCCATCTTGCCATAGCGCTCCCGTGGGGGTTCCTCGGGTTAAGAGGACTTATGGCTCAAATGGGTTTTTCAGGCAAATAGCGCTGGTTTTTAGTCTCATTTATTAGGTTGAAGACTAGCAACAACTGCTCTGGCTGCTGGAGTAATTTTTATGGTTTTATGGACTGCAGCAGCAGCATTACCTTTTGTCTCCAATAGCCTGAAGAGTTGCTGCAGTTCTGCCGTTGTGATGGGCAGAGCAGAGCGCATCCAGCTGATTTGGCCACACAGGGTCTGTAATTCTGTGAGGCTCAGACTGTCTGGGCAGTGGATTTGAGGAGTGATTGGGAATATTTGTTCAGTTATTTTGTAACCTAGAAATGTGAATGGAGCTTGTTGCTGTACCTTCTCCTGGTTTATTGTCAATCCTATTTGCTGAAGGTTGTGGATTAACTCCTGGAAACCTTCAGATAGCATCTGTTCATTCTCATGAGCCAAGAGGATGTCATCCATGTAGTGGATGACGAAAAACCAATTTTTAAGAGATTGGATGGCATAGCTAACATAAATTTGGCATATTGCTGGGCTATTTTTCATACCCTGCGGTAGCACTTTCCATTGATAACGAGTATTGGCGCCTTGGTTGTTTGGGGAACTGAAAACGCAAATTTTTCCTTATCTTTCGCATGCAAGGGTATGGAGAAGAAGCAGGTTTTTATGTCCAAAATAAGAAGATAATAGTCTAAAGGTACTGCAGAGGGATGTGGAAGACCTGGCTGGGGTGAGCCCATGGGTTTTATGTGATCATTCACCGCTCTCAGGTCATGGAGGAGACGGAATGTGTTTTTACCCTTTTTGTAAATTATAAAGATAGGGGTGTTCCAAGGACTATAGCTGGGTTCTATGTGGCCTAATTGTAATTGTTCTTTTACCAGCTTTTGTAAGGCAAGTAATTTGTGGGACAGTAGGGGCCATTGCTCCACCCATAAAGGTTCCTCTGTGTCCCACTCAAGAGGAATGGGTTTTGGTGGTTCTATTCGAGCAATGGCTTCTACACTTGGGGGGGCTGGTGGTTTTGTGGCCGAGAGGACAGGATATGGCGGCCGTCCGGTGGTTTAGTACTAATGGTTGCCCCCATCTGTTCAAGGACATCTCTGCCCCATAGAATGGAGGTGAGCCCATGAATGAACAGTGGCTGGAATGTGCCGGAGTGACCCTCCTCATCTTCCCAAGCTACAAGCATATTGGCTTGGATGGAAGGACCTTCATCTGTGGCACCTTGTACTGGTGGACCTGGTTTGGTGGAAGTAATAAAGGCATATGATTCTGGGTAGCAGCTGACTTCTGCTCCTGAGTCTACTGTTCCTGTGTACCATTGGTCTTTAACTTTTAAGGTAAGAGTGGGCCTGCTTTGATAGATGGGAATGGTCCATTTCACGGCTTTGGGGGAGCCTGCTTGTGGGTCTCTTGGGTGCGGGGCTGAGACCTGCCCCTGGTGGAGTTTAAAGGCTGTGGCGCACTGTTAGAGCGGCAGTCTCTGGCCCAGTGATAACCCTTGCCACAACGGGGGCAGGGTGTGGGAGGCCCTCGGCGGGGTGGCTGTTGAGGTGGACGTGGCTGGGGGGGAATGTCTGCAGGAACAGGCAGCCTGGGCGCTTCAGGGCACTCTCTGGCAAAGTGTCCAGTATTGCCACATTTAAAGCAGCTCGCATTCAATGCCATGGCAGCCGAAAATGCTTGTGTGAGCTCGGCAGTATGCACATCGAGGCCACTGCAGGCCAGAACCCAGTCATGAATTGTTTTTTCTCGGACAGGAACAATGGCCTGTTTACAGATGGGGTTGGTGCCTTGTAAGATGAGCTCTTGGGCAAGGGCTGTTTGGGCTTGTGGGTCTGTGACTTTGCGCTCACAGGACTGGAGGATGCGGCAGACGAAGGCAGAGAAATCCTCGTCTTTGTTTTGCGTGAGCTTGGTGAAATTGTCAGCTTTAATAGCTGAACATGAGCGAAAAGCCCGGAGGGCGAGGTCACGCAGTTGAATCCAGAAGCCGGCCGGGGCTTGCTGGTAGACTATATGGTTGGCAAATTGGCCGGAGCCGGTGAAGGCGTCAGCTGGGATTTGTATAATGGCTGCGGCGTTGGTGGCAACCTGTTTTTCTGCCTCAGCATGAAAGTGGGCTCTCCAGTCGATAAATTGGCCAGGAGTGAGGATACCCTGAGCCAAGGAGGTCCAATCATAAGGGATACAGAGGTTTGTGGAAATCTCTTCCAAATTTGCATGGTATATGGACTCCCCAACCCATCTTCCTTAACTACCTTTCTAAGGCGTTTAATGTCTTGTGGGTCATGGGGATACCAGGGGAGTGGGCGCTGTTGGGAGGGAGTGACATTTAGGGGGAAGCAGGAGACGGGAAGGGGTAGGGCACTTGGGGGAGTGCTACCGGCTGGCAGGGGTGTTTGCGCCGGGGCGGGAGTGAAAGGGTTGGTGTTTGGGGTAGCGGAGCACTGAGGGAGGCTCGTTATAGGCACCCAGGGATTGTGCGGAGGACTAGTCCAGGGGTTCGCGGGGGGTGGCGCCCAAGCGGATGCGGCTGCAGGGTCAGCTAGGGCACAAAATGGCCACTCGGACTTACAAGATGGCTGACCAGGCGCGCACGCACCGAAGGCGTTACAAAATGGCTGTTTGGGCTCATAAAATGGCCGACTTGATGCATGCACGTCGGCGGCGTCAGAGGGCCAGCCTGTTTTTTCACCCTCGACAGGGAGGGGCGGGTAGAGGGGGGTTATCGCCCTATGGGGCGGCTCTAGTTCCTTCTTAAACGACTTCCTCTTTTCTGGCGGGGGAAGAAGGAGGAAGTTCGCCATCTTGGTGGGGCTTAAGGTTGGTTTGTTTGGGCGGGTCTAGATCGAGCGCGTTGTTAAGCTGCTCGACAAGAGACTCCGCATCGGAGTCTCGGTCCGAGTTGGAGCCAGACTCGGGACAAGAGGGAGATGCCTTTTCTTCCTTATCGCGTAACCCAGAGGATAGGACCTGTGAAGTGGGGGGGGGGGGCGAGAGCCCTGGAGACAGGAGCGGATGGTAATCAGCGTAAGCACAAGGCCGGGGGGAAAACACTTCCCTTCGTGTTCCTTGGCATTGGTAACTCGGTCGATAAGGCGTTCATAAGTACCGGGGTCCCAAAGGTGGCAAGTTGTGAGCCAAGGGTTAAAAGGACGGAGAAGGTCCCAATAAACTTGTAGTTGGCGAATTGAAACTCTGCACTTGTGGGTGTCTAGGAGTCCAGCAAGAGCGCGGACTTGGGGCGCTTGGCGAGATGATAGCCTACCGCCCATTTTAGGCCTATGGAGCCGGGAGGGTTGGGGCCCTTACCTAGCGAGCGCGGCGATCGGGTAGCGGCAGCTCCCTGGGGTTTTGGGCAGGGCGGCGAGCAGGACGCACCCAACTTAGCGGTAAAGGAAAATAGCGACGACAAAGGCGATGAGAAGGGAGGTAAGGAGGCAGAGAAAGACGATGGTCAGGGCGGTTGATCGCAAAAGTGAGGGGCAGGAGCGGTGTAGTATGGCGAGGACAGCAAGGAGGATGAGCGGGAGAAGGAGAAAGGCGGGGAAAAGGGAAAAGAGAGCAGGGTTCATGGGCAGTGAGTGGTCGCCAAGTTGCGGAGCGAGGCGGAGTAGGGTCTTACCCGTTCACAGCGGGCAGTGCCCCACGTTGGGCACCAGTTGCGGTCGGGTCGTCCTGTTCAGTGGGCAGCGGGCGGGGCAGGAGAGGCCTAGGCTCCTGCGGGGGCTTGCAGGCGTGGAGGGCGCATGGCGGAAAAACCACCGCAGAGACGAGGTAAGCACGCAGGTCTAATTTATTAAGGGAAGTACAGATGTTTATATAGGGTTATGATGGTGGGAAAGGAAAACGGGGCGGGGCGTGATAGGCCGGGTGCAGTTTCCACGCCTTATAAGGTGTGGCCTTGGCGGTGCGGCTCTCCCTAGCTGCGTGGGAAGGGGGAGTGTGTGTGTGGGCAGGCTTCTTCTGGCTATCAGCAAGGCAGATGTTGGCTGCCTGGGCGAGGCTGAGGGCAGTGCGCCCATTCCATGGCTGAGGGCAGTACGCCCGTCCAGCCACCCTACACCCGAGCGGTGGGCTGCGCATATCCCCCACTGGGCTCGGCTATGCCTACTGACCAGACTTCAGCCTGCCTTACTTCACTTAGAGGAGGCCACAAACTTGTTGCATCATAGCTGTGCAGAGCAGGAGATGGCAGATGGCTACATAGTGATATTAGACCATCAGTGTGAGAAGAATGATCTCAGCAGCTTCAAGAAGATGTTTAGCAAAGGCTAGAGTCAAGTATTACCTGAAAGAGACAATTTTTCTTACAGCAAGTGTATTATTTGGCATTTTAGCGGTCATGGATGCACAACCGCAGCAGTAAATAATAAAATTAAGTAAGATAGGAAGAAAATGTAAAGTGCTACTGAAGAGAATAAAGGAAAACTTGGCTAAATCAGAGAAAATCTCTCTTAGTGGATAAGAATTCTTAATTTTCTAAAGATATAAATCCTACCTAAATTAATCATCTTGAATAAATCTTCCTAAATAAAATCTAATTGAAAATACCGACTGAATTTTGTACTGTGAATACACTAACTTTTTAAAATTTTATATTTAATATAAAACAAAAGAATAGGTTTAACATGAAAAAGAATAGAAATGAGTGATTACTAGGCTTATTAGATATCAAAATGTATTATAGGGGGTTGCAGATGTGGTTCAAACAGTTGAGTGCAGTCTTCCTACATGTGAGGTCCCAGTTTGAATATCTGGCACTGGTACCACAAAAAAACAACAAAAAAATGTATTATAGAGCAAATGAAATTATATTGTTTATTAAGAGGAACATTATAAAAAAAGATTAATGGCACAGATTAGAGACGTTGGATTTGAAATAAATGGTTAAAAGATAATCAAGCAACTATAAAAACAGCCTTTCTGATAAACAACTAAAACTCAATTCTTAACAAATTCTTTAAATCAAGATAAAATCCAGTCAAAACAATAGTTGAAATGTAAAAGAGATCTGCAGTAAACATTTGGGAAAAAAAATGAAATGCAAAAAGTAATGTGGAAGAATATTTGATAAAAAAGAAATAAAGAAAATCTTCCTAAGGAAGATATAAAAACTATATATAATTTTGATAAATCTGATATAGAAAAATAAAAAAACTACTTTACCAAAGAATTTATACATAGCATAAAAAGTTGAAAATAAATAACCCAGGTATATAGTAATTATGTTTTATAACAAAAACAGGAACAATTTACTTAATACATAATAAAAATCAGTATGCGTGATAGTGGCAATGAAGGGAATAGGTAAAAGGTATTAATAGACAATTCACAGATAAAAAATACAAATAATATTAAACATGTGAAAAGGTAATCTAAAGGATCTCAGTTAAAGAATACAAAATAAAAACAATTATAATAATTCATCATTTTGCCCAATACCATAAAATGTATATCAAATGCTGGTTGTTGAGGTTGGGAACAAGAAAGTATTTCACAGACTGCCAGGATTATACTTAGTACAATATCAAGAATGGCAATTTGGCAATCACTTTTAAAATAAATAGTTTAAATACATGTAATATTTGATGGAAAAATCCATGTTGTGGGACTCATATTTGTATATTTTCAAAAAATAGATATATTTATTGCAGAGTTGTTGCTCATAGAAAAAGATTGGAAACAATATGAAGAACTGTAAACCTTAATTTAGTAAATCTCTTTGAGGTCTTTATGCAATATGAGGCTAAGTGAGAAAATTAGGAAATAACTTCAACATGTTTATGAGATAAAAGTAAAATTTATACATTCAGACCAAACAAACATACATATATACATAATATATAACTATTCTATTTGTTACAATTATTACTTAAAGAAACTGAAGACTCAGAGGAAAGTGATTGCTTCGGGTAGGAGCTCTATGAGGCTCTGGTTAGGGATGGATAAGACATTGGCTTCTCACTTTGTGCCAGTTTGTGTGTTTTCCATGTTTACTATTTGTTATTTTTAAAGTTTCAATTTTTAAATAGTGTAAGTATTAGATATGTAAAAATAATATGCAATGCAACTGAAACTAAATAAAGAGGCCAGTCTATATAGAATCAAGTGTTTTAAATAGCATAATAAAAGGAATGGACATAACTGACAAGAATTAACTAAAAACAAAGCTATAATTGAGAAAAAATATTAAAGATAATGCAGGGATTTGTTAAAATCATTGCAACTATAAAAATTAAAATCAATAATTCATTACATATTATTTTTGACTCCCTGCAATATATTCATAATTCCTTTCTAGGTGGAGTGACAAACAAGACAGTATTGAGCTTACATTCTAATATGCAAACTTCAATCAAGAGCCCAGTAATATCTCTAATTATGCTAATTGCTTTGAAGGAAATGAAAAGGTGCATTAGATTTAAGGAAACTTCTGGGTCCCAAGAGAATGTTTACCAAAGCCAAATGATTCTCCTCATAGAAGACAATGCATTCTTTTATTGCTCGATATGAGTTTTCTTCTCCAGAGTTTCTTCATAGCATTTGTCATCTCTGAATTTCTCTGAATATATATTAAAAGTTTTAGTGGGAGTTTTGATTGTATAACACACACTCAATGATTTGTCCATAGAGAAGTTTCTAGCTGGTCTTGCATACATGAAAATACATGGAACAAATAAGAAGACAACCACAGTGATATGGTAACCACAGGTGGAGAGGGCTTTCCACCTGCCTTCATGGCTAAGGTTCTTTAAGGAGTGCAAAATGACACCATAAGAGATGAGTAAGAGCAGAAACACAATACTGCAGATCAGACCTCCATTAGCCTCCACTAAGAGTCCAACAACATAAGTATCAGTACAGACACATTTCAATAAGGGGAGCATGTCACAGAGATAATAATCAATGATATTGGGACCACAGAATAGGAGCCCATGAGGAGAGCACAGTTGAATGACTGAGTGCAGAAAACCTCCAATCCAACCTACACACACCCATTGCCTCATGATAATCAAACAATGCAAGGGCTTACAGATGGCCACATAGCAGTCATATGCCATGGCCAACAGAAGAAAGACCTCTGATCCACCAAAGAAGTGCTCTAAAAAGAGCTGTGTCATGCAAGCTTGGAAGGATATGGTCTTTTGTCCAAAGAACAAGTCTGAAATCAATTTTGGGAAAATGACTGAGGAATAAATGACACTTGTAAATGATAAACCAGCAAGAAAGAAGTACATAGGTGAGCCCTGAGACTTACTGAGAGTTACAGTCACAACAATGAGTAAGTTGCCCACTGTGATGGTTAGGCTAATGTGTCAACTACA
This sequence comes from Tolypeutes matacus, assembly GCA_026826555.1. Classification (NCBI taxonomy): domain Eukaryota; kingdom Metazoa; phylum Chordata; class Mammalia; order Cingulata; family Chlamyphoridae; genus Tolypeutes; species Tolypeutes matacus. The sequence continues at coordinate 3,000,579 of JAKSZT010000663.1, forward strand.
CCAGGTAATTGTGCCCAGGTGTTAGGTCCAGCAAGCAGTGGGCTAATTTTAATAGAAGAGCATCTATGGACTTCAATCACCAGTGAGTTACTGCATGGATGGCTGATTACATCTCCTTAAATCAGGGAGATTGCAGCAATGGGTCACGCTTTTATCCAATCAGTTGAATGCCTTAAAAGGGGAAGTGATTTCAGCATTCAGAGAGAATTTCCCAGCTCGTCTTTGGACAGCCATCTTCTCCCAGAAATTCATCAAGGACCTTTTGTCGGACTTTCATCGGAGCCCCTGGCTTGCAGCCTGCCTGCAGAACCTGGACTTGTGCATCCCCATGGTCATGTGAGAGGTACTTACAAAATCTTATATTATTGACAGATATCTCCTGTTGACTCTGTTTCCTGAGAGAACCCTGGCTAATACACCCACCATGCCCAAAATATAAAAGATTGAGAAGAAAACAGAAAGTACTTTATGTTCCTTTGGATTCTGCCTGAGGCCCACAAGGACAAAATAAGTCACATTTTTCCTTGGTTCCCTATTCTTTTATAGGAATTGATTTCAGATTTTAGAAGGAGCTTATCTATAAAACATTGAATGTATTTTAAATGTATTATAAGAATAATCTTTCTTTTTTATTCATTCAATCAAAAAATGTTTAAGCATCTACTTCTGTCAAAACAAACATGGACATTGTAATTATAAAGTTGATTAAGACAATTCTCTGCTTTCAGTGATTTTATATATAATAATTGGATCAGACAAATACAGAACTATGCAATGTACTATTAAAACTATCTTCTTGTCATGATATGGGTGCATATTGTAGAAATATCTAAATAAAGCTTGGATCAGGGAAGAGTTCCTAGAGGAAACTTGTTTTTGGTTTGTTTTAGAGAATTGATAATTGGCTAGAACAAGAGAGGATGAGAAAGGGATTCTCTGAAAAGCTGTACTATGTATAAAGTCACTGTAATGTAAACTTGAAGGCCCATTTAAGGTAATCTACATGTTCAAGTGGGTACAGCTAATAATGAATGAAAGGTTATAGACCCAAGGTTACTGACCTAGTTTTCATCTGAGCTCACTTAAATCTCATTATTTTCTTTGCTTGAATTTACCTGCTCATCCTGACTAAAATGCTAAAACATCCCAATTTTGTGACTAGAGTCCGTATAGGCCTAATTTTCAAGATTAAATATGCAATGACTTAATGGATATTATTAATTGCTTATCAAACTAGTATTTTTAAAACTGAATTTTTAATTTTATGCACTAAACCTTTCTCTTCTCTGATATTCTTTTCTCATTAAATGAATCCATTGTCCTGTAATTGTTCAAACAAAGTATCTCATCCTTATATTCCACTAACATCACTTACTGATACCTTTAACAAATCCTGCTGACTCTACCTTCAGAATATATCATGATTCATATCATATTCACTAGCTCCCTGATACCTCCTTTGATCCATTGCAATAGCCTCCTGCATGGTCTTTCTGTTTTCATTTTTCCCTTTTAACAAACAATTCTCCTGCAGTAGCCAAATGATCCTTTGAAATATGATTCCAATGATTCCATTCCCATGGTCAAAAACTCTACAGTGTATTTCCATCATAAACTAAATAGACTAAAATCTTCCTACCCTGACCTACAATATTCTAGTGGATTTGATTTCAGAATACCACTAGAAACTTACTTTTTACAAGTCTCTGAATTAATTATAATCCAACTTTATGCTATTACTCAAATATACAAAATGTTTTTCCATCTTTTTAGTTTAATCTATTCTTTTTACATGTCTTAATTTCAGAATTCAGAAGCAATATACTTGTAAAATAATGATAAATGTTAGGGAAAAGTGTATTGTAAGTTTAATTTTTAATTTATTCATTCAACTGACAAATTTCTATAGAACACCTCTATTGTGCCAAGCTTTCAAAAAAATTAGAAACCAAATCGTCATATCCACTAACTCATTTGGGCTCAAGGATTACTCCAGGGGCCACATAATTATGGGTCAAAAATTTAGGTGGTTGACAGTCACCTATTTGCCATTTTATACTCCTATTTTTCTAGTTGGACACACACCTCTTGAGGTCATAGATTGCTAATGATTTCATTTCAGAATTTCTTTTACCTATTCATCATCATACCATTTAATTCTGATTAAAAAGTAACTTCTTAGATTTTCTTCATCTTATTTTTCAATGAAACTGAACTTTTGTTGAGGAAGACTTCATTTAGCAAGTTTCCTTTTACACTGGCTTACAAATATTTCATTCCTGATTAAATATACTTAACTAATATCCATGAAACCCAAAAAGTTGCGGTTACTACTGTTTTTTTTTTTTTATATATATATAAACCACATTATTAGTAAATATGTAGAATTTGTTTCAACTCAGTGTATAGCACTCAAAATTTAGGAAATACTTATGTAGAAAAAATCTCATGATAAAATATATTCAAAAACAGTATAATTATATTTTTCTAAATCAAATGTTGGGGCCTTAAATAAGTGCTAGTCTGTACATACAGGAAACCAGATTTTACAGTGATGAAAGGCAAAATGTTAAAAAAAATTAATATTTTTCATTAATTTTTAATATCCCAGTCTTTTAATTTTATTTTATTTTTAGTTTTTAAAATTTTTTATGTATTTTACTATCATTATTATTTCATTTTCTTATTAATTGTATTAAGCTATTTTATTGGCTTTATTTTTGAAGATTTGGATCACAGAAGGGTTACACCTGGGGCAGGGGAGGATCATTGGTGTGGGTTGCGAGTTTTGGGGTATACATGGGAAGAAGTTCAGCTGGGCATACATATAAGGTATATAAATATGTTCCAGTGTTCAAGGGGCATTGTCACAGTGGCTGGAGACTCACACAATACTGAGAGAATATTGAATTCTCATCCTGGAGAGCTCTACCACATTCTCTAATGGAACAGCAATAGCTCACCAAGTGCATGGGCAACGACTGGCAAAGGAGGATAATCCCTTGATGAGGCCTTGATATTGAAGACTATGCTTAAGAGCCCTTGCTCCTGAAATTGAAACTTAGTCTAGTGTTGTGGTGTGCCTAAGAGTTGCCTCCGGAAAGCCTCCTTGTTGCTCTAATGTGGCTTCCCTTTAAGCCAAACTCAGCATATAAATGCATTCCTTTCCCCACAGTGTTGGACATGAATCCCAAGGATGATGCCCCTGGCACTGAGGAATTACTACCAAATACCAATTAGCAATGCAAATGGAAAAATACCTCAAACAAAAGGGGTAAAATGTAAAGACAAATGAGTTTATATGGCCAAAAGGCTTCAAAGTGAGTCAGGAGGTTATCCCAGAGGTAACGCTTATGCACATCTCAGCAGTATCTTGTAGACTGCCAAAGTGGATACTACCCCAAATAGTGGGGCTCCTTAGGTCTCTGGAGACACCCAGGTCCTATGGTCAAGGCAGATAGCTCCAGAGTTTGCTGCTTTGCCAGTGGGCTCTACTTTGGAGTTTTGTGTTCCTGAGAGTGACAGAGTTGGACTCAATTATTGCTTCTCTACAAATGACTCAGCTGTCTTTTCTATTTGAGTCTATACTTGGTGCTGAAGTTTGCAGATGTACATCCAAAAACCTGGAATCTTTGGGCTGTCCATGTGCCGGTTGGGCCCGGATCCTCAGTGGAGTTGCTACACCTACGCTCTAGTTCATTGGAATCACCTAAGGCAGCTAGCAAGGATGTGAGGATTGACAACCATCATACCAAGGAATTGAGAGAGCCTACAAATGCAAGCAAGAGAGTCCCATTCATTGGCTGTATGAGATCAAAACCCCTGTCATTTAGAGGTGGAGTGTACATCACTATCCCAGAATCCTCAGGATTGGGGACTATAGTGGACATACTGGTATTCAACTATAGACATTTTGTGATTCTAGAAATGGAAGAAATTACAACATTGATGTGGAACCTGTGGCCACAGGATGCTCTGGAGTCAGGGAAAGGGAAAAACAGTTGTAATACAAGGGTTTTTGTGGGACTTAGGAATCATCCTGAATGACATTGCAACATTAGATATAGGCCACATTATATCATCCCCTAACATGCAGAACTGTGTGGGAGAGAGTTTAGACTACTATGTAAACTAAGGTCCATGCTCAGTGGCAATTCCCCAAGATGCATTTATCAATTGCAATGAATGTGCTACACTAATGAAAAACATTGTTTATGTGGGAGGGTGTGGAGGTTTGGGAAGAGAGGCATATGAGAATCCCTATGTTTTTTGTGTAACATTTATGTAATCTAAGTATCTTTTTAAAAAAAATGTATAAAAAAGATAAGTAAGTGCTAGTCACCACACTGACTCATACTTTGCACATTAGTAAAATGAGTTTAAGATAGCAACTTACTGAATTTTGGTGCACATTTAATAAGCTAATATGTATGAAAGTATATGGAGCACAGTGTCCAGAAAAATATGCAAATCAACCCATCTTTTTTATAAAATATCTGAAAGCTCAATTTTTGACAAACCAACATATATATAACAAATTTATACCTATCTGAAATGTAGACCAGCATGCTAAGTAAGCCAATCTTTCATTCCATTAGTTCCACTGAAACAGACAAAAAAATATTCCAAAAAATAGCTTTGCAAGAACACCTATGATTTGTTATGTGAAACTATGTATCAAACTTTATGTCTTTGATGAAATTGAGTATACCCCTTATCCTTCCATTAATAAATATTATTACCCTCACTTTATAGGTAAAATACTGATGTTCAGAATGGTCAGTTACTTTTCTCAAGGTCAGATATTTTTAAGAACTAGATCTTATATAATTTTGATTGTCTTCAAATACACTTGGTGTCCAGCAGTTTTTTTCACCTTTTCAAATCTTATAAGTTCAAGTGACATAAATTCTTACATAATGAGAAAATTAACATAATCACAAAGCTTGGTTTCCCCTAATAACTGTTAAAATCTTACCTTTTGAAACTTTGATCATACTCTGAAGGAGACTTTTTAATTTACACATAAGGAACTGGAAAGTCATTCCCTAATCCAACATTACCACAGAAGGAAAAAATATGCATTTTTTCTTGGAAACAAATTTGATTTCATATATCTATGTCTATCTTTTTTCTTCACAGACTCTTCTTAATATGCCAGAAAATTATTTGCACTATGCATCTATTTGAAAGGAATTCCATGATGCAAACAAAAAATAAAAAAAAAAATAATAAAAAACTTCGTTAGGGTAATTTATTAAGTAGGCAAGCAAATTCTTTATCTATCTTAGATGATAGATCTACACATTTATGAGGGAATTCTTTCCAAGTAACTTCTTTTCTGAAATCTTTGATAAAGAAAGAACATCAATCAAAATTTGTCCATTTTATTCTATTGTGTTGAACTGGTCAAACTAGTTGTACTTGAGATTTTCAGAGTTTTGTTATGGCACAAAGTAATCATGTTTTAGGTTTTGTGGGTATTATTCTGACTTTTTCATATCATGATTTAAGCTTAATAAATCATCTCATGAAGTAGTTATAACAGTTTTTAAAGGGGTAATCTTTTTTTCCCTCTATATGGGCAAAGAACATTGGACATTTTATCCCTTCTAACTACAAAATTTAATTTTGAATTCTACAATTGGAGTATGTCCAAGACTACTTTCTGCTTAATCATATTCTCTGCGATTTTCTACACAATTTTTAAAGAATATCAAAATATAAAGAAGCTGCTAAACCAATCACATAATTGGGTCTACAATGATGTAACATGGAGAAAAAATAGCCACAGAAAATTATGAGTTTTAGCAATCAAGAATAAAATATCAGCCACTCATTTGTTGCAATAAGATGAATTTGTCACTTATTTTCACATTTTACTATAGCATACTTTTCTTTCTTTTATTTAATACTCAAATAATTTTGTCTTTAAATGTGGTTAGATATGGTTTTAGCTTGTCAATTGACTGCTAATGCAAACAGCCAGAAATGTGTTGGCTTTTATAAAAAGAATTTATTTGCAATAAAATTTAAAATTCCAAGGCGGCCAAGAAAAATTTCAAATTGAGGAACACATAAGAGGTGCTTTCTCACCAAAGTCAGCTACCATGTGTTGAAGCAAGATGGCTGCCACTCTCTGCCAAGGTTTGAGCTCAGCTGTGGGCATCCAGGCTAGGACTTGTCTCTTCTTGAGCAGCTCCATGGGCCCAGCCTTTGGGGGCTTTGTGCTTCAGGTATCCTCTAGTCCTCTCTCACAAGGGCAATATCAAAAATGGCAGCTTCCTTTTCCTCTGTGTCTGTTTGTCTCTCTCTTTGTGTGTCTGAGTTTGTATCAGAACCAACAAGGGTGCAGAGACTGAACCTGAGTCATGCTTCACTGGCATAGTTCAATCAAAAGCCCAAAATTGATCTTATCAAATAATCAAATCAAAGGACCCCCAACAGATTTTAATACAATCAAAGGGATCACACACACAGGAAGAGATTAGCTTAAAAATGTAAACGTTTTCTCTTTGGAATTCATAAAATAATTTCAAATTGCCACAGATAAGTTAGAATTTAATCTCCATTTGTATGTAATAAGTAATATTTCTCCAAATATACATTATTAAAATAATTGAGAAGCTATAATGTGCCAGATGTTATGCTATGAGCTAGGGATACAATATTTATTAAAACCAAAAAAAAATTTTAAAAGAGCCTGCCTGCATAGACCTTACATTCTTGTAATAGTTAATAAATAAGTGAATGAGTTTTTAAAGTAGTTACAGTTTGTGATAAGTTCTATAAAGAAAACACAGTACTATGATAAAAAATAAGAGGAAGAAATCTCCATTTCAATAAGGCAGGCAAAGAAAGGTACTTATAAAGATTATATTAAGTGGAGATTCAAAGGATAAGATATCACTACCATGGGAAGAATGGTTACATGTGGAAGTACTGAATTTGAAAAGAGTTCATCAAGTTTAAGACACTGAAAGGTCAGTGTATTGGAGGGTAAATAGGAAAGGGTCAGAACAGAACAAACTGAAATTTAAGGGATGAATAGCAAGCAAATGCTGAGGACAGTGTAGACTTTGATAAGGGTTTGGATTGTATTTGAAATTCTTCTAAAGGGACAGTAAAAAAAAATTTTTGAAAACAATTTGTAATTGAGGAAGCTTGCATCTGACCAAACATCTCAATATCAAGGTGAAAGAACTACTTGAAAATTTCTAACAAATCATATGCTACACTATTCTAGTTCCAAAAGGTTAGACTATTCTATTCATATGTCTTCTAAATCAGCATTAAGCAACATGCCTTGAACAGCAGGTATTGTGTAAAAATTACACGAATATATGAATAATACTCTCTGTAGCATCAATTGTGATATTTTTCCTACTATCCAACTTCCTTGGGGTCATTATGTCTGCCATTTTACCTATGTTTAAGGAAAAATCAGTTTTGTAGGAAAAAAAAACTACCTATGGAGTAAATTACATACATTCTTATGCATGAAATGTACTGAACATAAATGTTGTATGGCTACTAAAATTGTTTTGAAGGCATCCCACCGATTTTGTTAGTTTCCCAATGTGTGAAACCATTTTCCAAACATAAAAACCAAAAAAATACAATTTTCCAACATAAAAACCAAGAAAGTACAATGTCTGTAGAGGACAGACATATGACTTGGGTTGTGCCAACCATGTACATCTGTGCAAGTTTTTGAGTTGGAAACTAGTGATATGAGGCTGGGTACTGATGAGGGCTCAGCAGAATCCAGGGTCCTTCTGAAATCAGGGAGAGGCAGCAACTTTCCTGTTTGGCCAGTGGCAGCACAGTTGTGGTGTCAGCAGCAGCAGCTTGCTTAGCAGACAGTCATATAAGGCAGGCTTTTCAATGTGGATCTCTGTGGCTCAATCCTTCTTACCCCCAGATTACTCTTTTGAAAGAAGCTTTGAATTACATAAATATTACATGAAAAATATAGGGGGATTCCCATGCACCCCACCCCCTGATCCTCCCACACTTTTCCCAATTAACAACATCTTTCATTAATGTAGAACATTTGTTACAACTGTTGAACACATATTGAAGCATTGCTGCTAATAATGGTCTAGAGTTTACATTATAGTTTATGCTTTGCACCACACAATTTTATGTGTTGACAACATCCATCATTGCAATGCCATGCAGGATTATTCCAATTTCCCAAAAATGTACCATGTTACACCTATTCTTCCACCTCCCTCCCCTCAGAACCTCTGGTGGCCCTTGCTTTTATATCAATGACACAAGTACTTCCATTGCTAGAATATTAAAGTCTTCTCTACTCCTTAGTTGCATTCCTTTCTTATGTTTGTTCATTCCTGATTCTTGAGATTTTGAGATGGTGGCACCCACTCAGATTCTGACTGAGAGGGGGCTTAGATCCCATGGAGCAGATAGATGGAACTGTCTTGCTTGCAGTTGTAGATACTTTGTTTTTTGGGATGGGTGTTGTCTGTCTTCATTCTTTTGTTGGTGGTCCTGGGAGTGTCCAATGAAGTGGAGAGTAAGTGTTACACCTCTGCTGATATTCAGAGCTCAATTGACATATGACAGACTGAAGATTTAAGTTTCTGGGACATACACTAAACAAGTATAGTGCTAATTATAGGTTCAAATAAAAGGGGTAGAAGAGCCATTTGTAGGGAAATTATAAATGAGTCTAACTCTGTTACATTGGGGAGCATATATACCAAAGTGTAGTCCACTGACAGGATGTCAAATTCCTGAGATTTCCTGCCCTTCCTATGGTATCTAGATGCCTCTAGAGCCCTCAGGATCCTTGTTGTTGGAGGCATTGTTTATTGTGACAGTCAATGAGATCCTCCTGAGATTTGCATAAGCATAACTTCTGGAATGACCTCCTACTGACTTTGAAATCTCTCAGTCCTAAAAACTCAATTGTATTTAATATTTCTGCATTTTGGTCAAGGCTAGTTGGTGCTTGGTAATAATCCCTCGAAGCCAGGGAGCCTCATCCCCTGGAGTCTTGTCCCATGCCAGAAGGGAAGTTAGTGAGTTTATATGCTGAGATGCTGAGTTTGTCTTGCAGAAAGGCCATATTTGAGCAAAAAGGAGGTTTTCAGAGTAACTCTTAGGCAACATATATTACTAGGCTTAGTGTCAATTTCACAAGAACAAGGTTTATAAATACAACCATCAATATCAAGGGCCTGGCATAATGGCCTGTCTTCCTATATACTTCCCATGTACTCGGGGGAATCTTGCCATTCTATTAGAGAATGTAGCAGGACTTCTAAGGATGGGAATTCAATATTCTTTCAGTAATTGTATGGGTCTCCACCACTGAGACAACACCCCATGATCACTTGATCATATTCATATTCCATATAGGTATGGCCCAAGGGCATTCCTCCCCACATATTCCCTCATGTATTCCCTCCATCACTCAATCTAGACTCTGACTGCAGTGATTTTAAAGTCTTTTTTAAAAAAAGATTTATTTTTATTTATTTATTTATCCCACTCTTGTTGCTTGTGCTCCCTGTGCCCATTTGCTTTGCATTGTTCTGTGTCTGCTTGTCTCCCTTTGTTGCGTCATCTTGCTGTGCCAGCTCTCCGCACCACATGGGTTGGCCTGCCTTCACCAGGAGGCTGCAGGAATTGAACCCGGTGCCTCGCATATGATAAACAGGAGCCCAACCAATTGAGCCACAGCTGCTTCCCCTAAAGAATATTAAAAGTACTTAATTGTATGTAATAAAGCCATTCTCATAAAACTAATTAGAGATTAATCTGAGTCCTCACTAAGAACCCTGGTTTATATTCCAAAGCATTATAAGCTTCCCATTTCACATAATACCAGAGTTGGAATGTCAACAATTTCAGAAGATTCCAGTAAACAAGGTTCCTTTTTACAAAAGCAGTTACTCTTCAGAAGGTTAAATGAATATGATGATTATTTTTTCAGGAAATACTTTTTAAACATTTTTTTTCTGTGCCAACTTTTGTTGTAGGTTCTGTTGATAGAATAGTCAATAAAAAAGACAATGACTCTACTCACATGAAGTTTATAATCCATTTGCTGGAAAGGGATACAATAAACACATTAATCAGATTGTAAAATTCTGTAGAGAAGATGTAACAGGGAAAGGTGATAGAGAGTAATTCAAGGAAACAAAAGGTACATTTACAATGGGTGTTTAAGGAAATCCTCTTTAAAAAGAACAAGATATTGTTAGCAGTTTTTACACTCAGGACTTAACTCAATTATTTATAAGTTTACTTATTTTTCACCCATATCTCTCCACTTGAAAGTGTTTGAAAACTAGGGTTCTAGAGCCAAACTACATGGGTTCAAATCCCACCTCAGACATACATTTGCTTGTGACCTTGGGTAATTTATTTGAATGGTAGACACATCAGCAATGTGAAGATTTATAGGAGAAGCATTTCAGTAAGGGAGAAGAAGCGGCACAAAGGCCCAAAGGCCAGAATGAGGCAATTGTGAATGGAACACAGTGAACATGGAAGAGTGGGACCAGATGAGTTCATAGAGACGTGTATTTGGGTGGGGAGCAATTGTGCTTGATCTTGTAGACCATGAAAAGGCTAACTAGAATTTGGTGTAAATTTGGTTAAACAGATAACATTTTAGCTCAGCTTCTGTAAGTGAATACAGGGAATTTACATGGGGAAAAAAAAGTTCATGATTGAAAGAAAAGTAGTTCATGAAGAGGGAAAGTGGAGATCTCTGTTGTGAACTGCATCAAAAAGTTACCACAGATAGAGACTACCACAAAGGATAGACAAGGTTTTCTGGAAAAGAATGTTGCTGGAGGAATTGTGTTATTTATCTTCACCTTGATTTCAATGTAGAACTGAATTTATAATAATACAGATAAGGTTGTTTGTGAACTTCGAGTCAGAATTGAAGAGTGTGGAGAATGATGCTCATCCAGGTCAAATAAAATTCACCTTCCCCTGACTACAAATTCCTCTAGTGGTTTTACTCCGGTATTTTCAGTGTGTTTGTTCTCATCCTGGACATGATTAGATAAACACTTCAAATTTGCTCTTGGGTCTTCTTTGAACACCCAATCTAAAGTGGCCCCTGCCTTTGAGTCACTATTTATCACATCACTTGTTTCATTCATTTTTTGTATTTTTCACTGTAAGAATTTATCATGATTATTTGTATTTATTACCTAGATATCTCCTCTAGAAAATGTTGTAAAAAGGTAGGGTCTGGAGTGAAACAACATGGGTTCAAATTTTACCTCTGGTATTCACTAACTTGTGATCTTGGGAAACAGTTAAATTTTCCAAGTTTCAATTAATTATACAGGAATCAGAAATAGCAGTCCCTATTTCATAAGACTATTATAAAGTTTAAACAAGATAAGGCTTACATAGTATCTGTTGCATTGTATTCAAGAAATAATAGTTTTCTCTCCAATTATTATTCTATTGTTTTATTTGTCTCAAAAAAGTCATTAAATTTTGTGTTTTTTCTTACTGAATTTTGACTTAAAAGACATTTAAACCTGTAAGGTGACTTCTTCAGAGAATTAATCTCATCCATCCTGCATTGATTTTATTGGGTTTACTCTCAATATTTGAATGTTCCTCATGACCTCCTAAAATAATGTTGAGGATTGAATCATGTCATCCACAAAAGTCATGCTCAAATGTTAAGACAGGGGCTGTGCGTTTGAACCTAAGTATAAATAGGACCTTTGAAGATGGCATTATTAGTTAAGATGTGGATGAAATAAATGAGGATAGATTTTAATCCAAAATATTGAGGTCCTTATAAAAGAAGGAGATTGGACACCCAAGTAGAAATCGGAATTTAGGAAAAGCAAGAGGAAGAAAGGATTCCCATATGAAAACAGAGGCAGAAATTAGTGTGATGCATTTATAAGCCAAGGAACCCCAAGAATTGGCCAATACCCAGCACGAGAAGGAAACAGACTGAGAAGGCATGTCCTCCTGACACTTTGATGTTGGACTTCTAGTGTCCAAAACTGAGACAATTTTCTTTTTCTTTGTTATTTTATTTTATTTTTTATTTTTTATTTTTATTTTTTTATTGTGGGTAAAAATAAAAATTTTCACAATACATAACAACATTTGCAAAATGATATATAAATATATATGCATATAAGTACATTTGCTTACAAAAATGTTATATATATATATTTTAAGAGGTGCTTAGATTACCCAAAATATTACACAGAACCCACTAGGATTCCCATGTTGCCCACCTCCCACACCTCCCACCATATCCCACACAAACATCTCCCACAAGTGTGGCCCACCACCCTCAATGGACTTACACATCCTGGGGCACTGCCACCAACCATAGACCACATTTCACACCGTAGACCACACTCTCTCCCACACAGTTCTGAGTGGTGTGTGCTGATTTAAAATGGCCTACATCCTTTGCCACAACGGTACTCAGGACAACCTCCAAATCCCAAAGAAGCCCCTGTATTTCATCTGCTCATCCCCTCCCTGCCCCAAAAGTGTAAAGTGGCCACTGGCTCTACCTCATTGTTATAATTTCTTCCATTGCTAGAATCACCATATGTGAACAACAGAATACCATCAAGTCCACTCTAGTCCATAGTTTTCCCCTAATCCTGAGGGGTCTGGGATGGTGATGTCCACTCCACCGCCAAGTGAGAGAGGGCTTATATCCCATGGATATGGTGGGTGGGATGATCCTGCCTGCAGATGCATGCCCTCTCCATTCCCTGGGATGGCCATTGCCCATTGTTGTCTTCTCGCCAAGTGACTTGGATGAGTCCATTGAGATGTAGGGTAGGAGTTGCAGCTCCACCGAGATTCCATGCACACCTGGCACATAGGTAGGCCAGAGGCTCCAGTCTCTGGAAGTATACCTAAAAACTTCAGCATCACACATAGGTTTGAATAGAAGAGACTGATGAACCATGTGCAGGGAGGACTTATTTGAGTCCAATTCTTTCACTCTCAGGAGCACAGATTCCAAAATAGAACCCGCTGATAAGGCACCAGTCTCTGGGTCTATCCCCACTTATATAGGATCTGGGGGTCTCCAGAGCTCTCAGGAGCCCCTCTGTGTGGGGTGATAGACACTTAGATGTTTTATGAGCTCCTACTGAGCTGTGCGTAAGAGTTACACCTGGGATGACCTCCCGAGTCTCTTTGAAGTCTCTTAGCCACTTGAACTCATTTGTACTTTTCCCCCTTTAATTCAAGGTCTTTTTCCAGTTGTGTTGCCAGTTGGCACTTGGTATTAATCCCTCATTGCCAGGGAGGCTCATCCCTGGGAGTCATGTCCCATGTTGGGGGGAAGATATGCTGAGTTTGGCTTAGAAAGAGGCCACATTTGAGCAACAAGGAGGCTCTCAGGTGGCAACCCTTAGGCACCCCACAACTGCAGACTAAGTCTCAGTTACAAGAGCAAAGACTCACAAGGGTAGTCATCAATCAAAAGAACTCATCAGTGGGTCATCCTCTTTTGACAGACACTGTCCCTGCACTCAGAGGACTATTGCTGCTCCCTTGGAGACTATGGCAGAGCTCTCCAGGCTAGGAATTCAGATTCCCTCATTTATTTTGTGATTGTCCACCCATCGTGGCCATGCCCCATCTTTTGATCTTTTGAACTATTTTGTATATCTTTCATGTATATTCGGATGAACTAATTCCAATGAAACTGCCCTCCCAGAAACCCCCCAACAATAATCCCCTGCAGTACCCATTGTAATCTTTCTGTGATCCAAATCCTCCATGAACATGTAGTACATAAAATAATCAAATACACTTACTAGGAAAAAGATATAAGATAAGCTTACATGCAAGAGAAAAACATTAGGAACCTCAGGGGGGGGAAAAGAGAAGGAAAAAAAAACAAATAATCAAACAAAAAACAAAACATAATAAAATATAATTAGCAGATTGGGACATTCAAAAAATAGGCAAAAACCAAAGAAAATGTCTTTAAAATATATATATATATGTATATATATATATTAATTTTTCTTTCCTTTCTCTTTTCTTTTTTTCTGTCCTTTTATTGCTGTGTTATTGGATGTCTGGTGTGCCGTGACACCTACCCCCTCTCAATCCCTGTTGTCTCCCAATTTTTCATTTAATTTTCAAAGAAGTTTTAGGTCACAGCAAAGTCACACATGGAGTGCCGGAGACTCCCAGATAACAAACCCCTCCCCTTACACACCCCATATTAAACCCTCCCCCTTTTCTTTTGGATGTTAGCATTGTTATAACTGTTATACAGATAGCAAAATATAGCAAATAAACATTGTCAATGATTTACAGTATAGTTTACAATTTAGATGATACAGTTTAATAATTTTGATGATATTTACCATGACCTGTGTCCATTACTGTAAGGTAATGAAAAACCTTCCCCATGACCACCAAACACCCCATTAGATCTTGACTGTTCCCTTCCCCCCAGACCCCCAGGGCCCATGATACCACCCTTTCCCAACCCATGGAATATCAAGATTCACAGTTACTTGCCCTGGTGATTTGAACCTGCTCTTCCTAATCCACCCACCCACCAGTGCTGCACCACCAAACCCAGGAACACCACCACTCATCTGCCCCATCCCCCAACATGCAACCACACTCTATCCCTTTACCATAGATTATGTCCATATGGGTGATGGTCAAAGCCTGCTCTTCTCTTACTCTCCTTTATTAACCTATCTTTCAGACAATGGTTCTCAGAGACTGCTCACTTTCCTCAGTTCAGATCAGTGAGGTCATATACTGTTTGTCCTTCAGTGCCTGGCTTGCTTCACTCAACATAAGGTCTTCAAGATTCATCCACGTTATTCCATGTGTTAGCACTTTGTTCCTTCTTACAGCTGAGAAATATTCCATTGTATGTATGTACCACATTTTGCTTATCCATTCATCTGTTGATGGGCACTGGGGCTGATTCCAACTTTTGGCAATGGTGAACAATGCCGCTATGAACATTGGTGTGCATATATCTGTTTTTGTCTTTGCTTTCAGTTCTTCTGGGTATATACCCAGCAGTGGAATTGCTGGATGATATGGAAGATCTATTGTTAGGTTTCTGAGGAACTGCCAATCTATCCTCCACAGTGGCTGGACTATACTGCAGTCCACCCAGCAGTGGATGAGAGTTCCTATTCCTCCACATCCTATCCAACATTTAGTTTCTCCTCTTTTTTTAATAGCTGCCATTCTGATGGGTGTAAGATTGTATCTCATTATAGTTTTGATTTGCATTTCCCTGATAGCAAGTGATTTTGAGCATTTTTTCATGTGCTTTTTAGCCATTTTATTTCTTCCTTGGAGAAGTGTCTTTTCAGGTCACTTGCCCATTTTTTAAATGGGTTGTTTGTCCTTTTATTTTCAAGGTGTAGGATTTCTTTATATATGCAGGATATTAGGCTCCTATCATATATATGGTTGCCGAATATATTTTTCCCATTGGGTAGGCTGCCTTTTTATTTTCTTAATACATCCTTTGAGGTGCAGAAGTTTTTAATTTTGATGAGATCCCATTTATCTATTTTTCTCTTGCTGCTCATGCTTTGGCTGTGAAGTTCATGAAACCATTTCCTATTACAAGGTCCTGTAGATGCTTCCCTATGTTATCTTCCAATGTCTTTATGTTTTTGGCTCTTATTTTTAGATCTTTGATCCACCTTGAGTTGATTTTTGTATAAGGAGTGAGATGGTATTCTTCTCTCATTCTTTTGGATATGGATATCCAGTTCTCCAAGCACCACTTGTTAAAGAGGCCATTCTCTCCCAACTGAGTTGGCTTCAGGGCCTTGTCAAATATCAGATGACTGTTTATGCGAGGATCTATATCAGAACTCTCAATTCGGTTCCATTGATCAGTAGGTCTATCCTAGGGCCAATACCATGCAGTTTTGATCACTGTAGCTTTGTAGTATATTTTAAAGTCAGACAGTGTGATACATCCAACTTCATTTTTCTTTTTCAATATTTGGCAATTCGGGGCCTCTTGCCTCTCAAAATATATTTTCTGGTTAGTTTTTCCAGTTTCTTAAAAAATAAAGTGTTGAATTTTATTGGGATTGCAATAAATCTGTAGATTTGTTTGGGTAGGATAGACATCTTGATGATGTTTAGTCTTCCTATCCAGGAACTGGGAATATTTTTCCATTTATTTAAGTCTTCTTTGATTTCCTTTAACAGTGTTGTGTAGTTTTCTGTATATAAGTCCTTTACATCTGTAGTTAAATTTATTCCTATTTATTTGATTCTTTTATTTACTATTGTAAATGGTATTTTTTTCCTGATTTCCTCCTCACTTTGCTCGTTATTGGTGTACAGAACTGCTACTGATTTTTGAGCATTGATCTTATAGCCTGCAACATTACTGAACTCCTTTATAAGTTCTAGAAGCCTTGTTGTAGATTTCTCAGGGCTTTCTATATATAGGATCATGTCATCTGCAAATAATGAAATTTTTACTTCTTCTTTTCCAATCCGGATGCCTTTTATGTCCTTTTCTTGTCTAGGTGCTTGTGCAAGTACTTCTAAGAGAATGTTAAATAGGAGTGGTATAGTGGGCATCCTTTTTCTTGTTCCTTATCTCAGAGGGAAGGCTTTTAGGATTTCACCGTTGAAAATGATGTTAGCTTTGGGTTTTTCATATGTACCCTTTATCATTTTCGGAAAGTTTCCATCTATGCCTGTCTTTTGTAGTGTTTTTATGAGGAAAGAGTGCTGTATTTTTTCAAATGCTTTTCCTGCATCTATACAGATGATCATGTGATTTTTTTCTTTCAATCTGTTTATGCAGTGTATTACATTGATTGATTTTCTTTTATTGAACCATCCTTGCATACCTGGGATGAAACCCACTTGGTCATGTTGTATAATCCTTTTGATATGTGTCTGAATACGATTAGCAAGTATTTTGTTAAGGATTTTAGCATATAGGTTCATTATAGAAATTGGTCTGTAATTTTCCTTTCTTGTGGTATCTTTATTTGGTTTTGGTATTAAGGTAATGTTCGCATCATAGAATGAGTTAGGTAATATTCCTTCTACTTCTATTTTCTGGGAGAGCTTAAGTAGAATTTGTGTTAGCTCTTTCCGGAATGTTTGGTAGAATTCAGCTGTGAAGCCATCTGGTCCTGGACTCTTCTTAGTTGGGAGGATTTTAGTGACTGAGTCTATCTCTTTACTTGTAATTGGACTGTTGATTTCATCTATTTCTTCTTTCATCAATGTCGGCTGTTTGTGGGTTTCTAGAAACTTGTCCATTTCCTCTAAATTGTTGTTCTTGTTGGCATGTAATTTTTCAAAGTATCCTCTTATGATACACTTTATTTCTGTGGGTTCAGTAGTGATATCACCTTGCTCATTCCTTATTTTATGTAATTTCATCTGTTCTCTCTTTTTCTTTCTTAGTCTGGCTAAGGGTTTGTTAATTTTATTGATATTCTCGAAGAACCAACTTTTGGTTTTGTTTACTGTTTCCAGTACTTTCTTATTCTCTATTTCATTTAGTTCTGCTCTAATCCTTGTTATTTCCTTCTTTGTACTTCATTTAGGTTTAGTTTGTTGTTGTTTTTCCAATTCCTCCAAGTGTGCAGGGAGGTCTTCAATTTTGACTCTTATTTTTTTATATATTAATTTATGGCTATGAACTTCCGTCTCAGGACTGCTTTTCCTGCATCCCATAGGTTTTCATATGTTGTGTTGTCGTTTTCATTAGTTTCACGGTAGTTACTGATTTCTTTTGAGATTTCCTCTTTTACCCACTGTTTGCCTAATAATGTGTGGTTTAACTTCCATATCCTTGTGCCTAACCTGTTTCTCTGGTCCTTAGTGATTTCCAACTTCATTCCGTTGTGGTCAGAGAAATTACTTTGTATAATCTCAATCTTTCTGGATTCATTGAGTGTTGTTCTGTGGCCTAGCATGTGGTCTATTTTGGAGTATGTTCCATGTGCACTCGAGAAGAATGTAAATCCCGCTGTGTTTTGGTGTAGTGTTCTGTATATGTCTATTATGTCCAGGTGTTCTAATATATTGTTGAGTGCCTTAGATTCTTTATTGATTCTCTGTCCAGATGTTTTGTCTAATGATGATAGTGGTGTGTTGAACTCCCTTGCTATAATAGTAGAGGCATTTATTTCTCCCCTTAGTTTTTCCAGAGTTTGTCACACGTATTTTGAGGCACCTTGATTAGGTGTGTAAATGATGATTGTTCTGTCTTCTTGAGAGATTACTCCTTTTACTAATATGTAGAGTCCATCATTGTCTCTTACAAAAGTTTTACATTTAAAGTCTATTTTGTCTGATATTAGAATAGCTACTCCTGCCCTTTTTTGGCTATTGTTAGCTTGTAAAATGGTTTTCCACCCATTCACTTTCAGCCTCCTGGAATCCCTGGGTCGAAGGTAGGTTTCTTGAAGACAGCATATAGATGGATCATATTTTCTTATCCATTCTGCCAATCTGTGTCTCTTGATTGGTAAATTTAATCCAGTAACATTCAGTGTTATTCCTCGTAAAGAATTTCTTACTTCAGGCATTTTTTCTTTCGGTTAATGTATGTCATATGTTGTTTTGTTTCTCTTTTTGTCTTTTCAGTTGTTTTTAAATTCTACTCCAAATCACTCTCCCTTGTTTTTCCCTTTCAACTTGTAGAGATTTCTTTAGTATTTCTTGAAGTGCTGGTTTCTTTTTGACATACTCTCTTAATTTCTCTTTATCTGTGAATATTTTGAACTCTCCATCACTTTTGAATGCCAATTTTGCTGGATAGAGAATTTGTGGCTGGAAGTTTTTTTCTTTTAGTGTTTTGACTATGTCATACCACTGTCTTCTTGCCTCCATGGTTTCAGCTGAGAAATCAGCACTTAATCTTATTGTGCTTCCCTTGTATGTGATGGTTCTCTTTTCTCTTGCTGCCTTGAGTATATTCTCTTTGTCTTGAGCATTGGACAATTTGACAAGTATATGTCTTGGAGATGGCCTGTTGGGATTTATACTATTTTGGGTGCGCTGTGCTTCATGGATCTGCACATCCATCTCTTTCAATAGGGTTGGGAAGTTTTCAGCCTTTATTTCCTTCAACACTCCTTCTGTTCTCTTTCCCTTCTCTTCTTCTGCGATGCCCATAATGCATATGTTTGTGCATTTTGTATTATCAGTTAATTCCCTGAATCCATGCTGGATTTTTTCTATTGTTTTGGCTATCTGTTCTACAGTCTCTTTGATTTCAGCTGTATTGTCTTCCATATCACTAATTCTTTCCTCTCCCTGTTCAAATCTGCTGCCATGTGAGTCCAGTGTCTTTTTCATTTCTTGGCCTGTGCCATTGTGCACCATCATATCTATTACCTTTTTAGTCATGTTTGCTATTTCTTCAGTATGTTCTCCCACTGTCTTCTTTATATCCTTAATCTCTTCCTTCAGTTTTTTAACTTGGTTCATGATATTTGTTTGAATAACTTTGATTAGTTTTTTGATGTTCTGCATTGCTTCCTGGTTTTTATTTTGTGCATTGGACTCGTCCATGTGTTCCAGTTTCTCAGAGTCATTTGTATTTTTTTTTTTTTGCCCTCTGGTCATCATATTATCTTGATGGGTTTGTTCAGTTGATTAGCTTTACTCTATGCTCTAGAATTTTATTTAGCTGTTGGTTCTGCGTGTGAGTTAAGTTTTCTCTTTGTCAGTTTTTCTTCTTATTTTATTTCCTTGCTTCTTTCTATGTTCCCTTCAAGGCAAAAGGTTAGGGCCAGAGGAATTAAAAGATGTAAGGAAGGCAGAAGGATAATAGTAATATTGATAAAAGATAGAAGAGGGGCAAAATGAGATTTGATGAGAT
This sequence comes from Tolypeutes matacus, assembly GCA_026826555.1. Classification (NCBI taxonomy): domain Eukaryota; kingdom Metazoa; phylum Chordata; class Mammalia; order Cingulata; family Chlamyphoridae; genus Tolypeutes; species Tolypeutes matacus. Next base: position 3,020,452 of record JAKSZT010000663.1, read on the forward strand.
GAATATTTAACTTGTGTAGGCAGTGTAGAGTACTAGGAGAAAATATGGAGTTCCTACAATGGACTGGGAAATCAAATGGAGGAATATATATATATAGTGATTTAGAGGGCTAAAATTATGAGGAGGGAGAGAAATAGTAAAGAAAGTCTGTAAGGAAAAAGTTAATACTAATAAAAAAAAAAAGAAGAAGAAAACATAATAGATGGAATAGAAATTTGTGGACCTATGAAAAAATGTTGCCTCTAAGAGCCACAACAGAAAACAAAAGATGGAAAGATGCAGGAAGGATAAGGCATAGTTTGTAATACAGAATCAATATATACAGCGAGTGGAAATTACTGAAAAAGAAAAAGAAGCCCAGCAAAGAAGCCACAGGCTCGCAGTACCTAATTAAAAAAAAATAGAAAAAAAAGAAAGTGGGGAGGAAAGAGGAAAGAATAACAAGAGACCAGAAAGAAACATAGAGAAACCAAAGAGCCACACAGGCAAGCAGTCAAAAAGAGCTAAGGGGGGTCAATGATTCCCCTAGGGACCACGTGGATCCTTCCTGCCTACTTGTGTTTATCAATCAATTTCCCAACAGGGTTCTCTATGCAGGTCCTGAAGCAGCTTTTAGATATTGAACTAAATTAAAAAGAATTTATTTTTAATTTGTTGAAGTGACCTTCTCAGTTTAATTTTTATTTTTTAGCAAAATGCAGGACCCAAAATAATTCCTTCTCTAGACCAACCCCCTTATGGAAGGGACCCTAGCTGGGCCCGTGGAAATTAATCGAGCACGTTCCACTTTCTGGACTCCCCAGGTTAGCTGTAGCTCTGATGTTAGTCAGTGAGGAGTGCTAAAGACGGCCGATTCTGCTCCTTCTGGAGCGGAGCTCGAGCGTCACCATGCTGCTAAGTAAATCAGTTTGAGTGCAGATTCGAGTCTGCTCTCAGCCTGATGCTGCTTCAGGTCAGCTTATCTGCTCCCCAAAGCTATGGGGCGGTGCAGGCAGACAGATCAATGTCTAAAAATATAAAATACCCTTCCCTGTCTTCCAACTGAACCCTCCCTTTTTTGGGAAGTGTCCCTTCCTCCTGGCTCTGCAATGGCCCGGGTCTTATCCCTGGGCCACTAAGGAAATCAGCCCCGTTCCCCTACCAGAATCCCTCCTCTGGTTCCCCGGGTGCTGATTAGCTCATTTGTTCTGTTCACACAAGGTCCAAGGGGAGCCTGGCAGCTATATCCCCAGAAAATAAAACTTTTTTGCCCTGATCATGGCTCCAAATGTCCGTTTTATTTTATTTTATTTTATTTTTCCTCCCTAACCGTGGGGTTCAGCCTTCTGCGCCAACCACCACCGGCAGCCTTAAAACTCATGAATCTCTACCGTTCTGTCCACGCTATTGATCCGTGCAGATAGATGTCCCAAGCTTCTCTCTCCACGTGTGCACAGCACTGACCCCCGGGCATGTAGAGCAGAAATAATTGGAAATGAGAACGACAACAACAACAGCAAAAAACCATTACAGAGAATAAAACAAAACCAAAAGTTCATTCTTTGAGGTCAACAAAATTGGCAAACCCTTAGCTAGACTGACAAAGAAAAAAAGAGAAATGATACAAATAAACAAAATCAGAAATGAGAGGTGAGACTTCACTTCCATCTCTGAAGAAATAAGAGATCATAAGAGGATACAAGGATATGCCAACAAACCAGACAACAAAAACAAATGGACAAATTCCTAAAACCATGTGAACAACCTACACTAACCTAGAAGAAATAGAAGACCTCAACAAATCAATAACAACTAATGAGGTTGAAACTGTATGAGAATTCTATGCATGTGCATATTTGCTTTGTAAGTTCACAACCTCTGTAATAAAAAAATATGTTTTTAAAAAACAGAACAACCAGAAATATGGTGGCACAGTAAGGAGCCGCAAGAGCCAGCTCATTCTGAAGGGCAGTTACTAATCATCCAGAACTATCTAAAGCATCTGTTTGACGACTCCATGTGACCAGAAGTCCATCCTGCATCATCTTTGAAAGAATCGAAGGAGGAGACTGCCCTTCTGCAGAGAAGATTTGTGAATAGAGCACTCCACTTCTCAGATGCTGGTGCCCATACTCCACTGGCATTGCAAGCCATTTCAGGAGATATTCCTGAATTGGAAGCTCCATTTTGCAAAAATGGGGGAGGAAGAGATGGTTGGGAATCAACTTCAGCTACTGATTAGTAAATTATACTGGCTAAAGTGTAATACTAAAAACAGCTAAAGTTTGAACCTGTCCAAGTCAGAAAGAGGCTGTTACTGATCATTTGAATTCTGCCTCCAGCATGAGGGGCAGTGGGGCAGACTGAAACTGAAAATTACAGTGCTGGTAGGGAGCATCACCTTTCCATCCAGATCAGATTGCAGCTCTAGCAAAGACTCAGCTGCTCCTCTGGCAGGGAGGAAGCTGAGGGGCCTGCAGCAGCCTCTCGAGGAAACTGCAGGCCATGTTATGGAGGCTGATGCTGATCCTACTCTGGCAGTGGATGCCACCTCAGGAGCTAATCTGTGGCTGGAATTGGAAGCTCCATTTCCCCAAAACAGAGGAGGAGGAGATGTTTGGGCACCTACTTCGGCTACTGATTAGTAAATTTAGCTGGTTAAAGTATTATCATAAGAACAGCTAAAGTTTGAAACTGTCCAGGTCAGAAAGAGGCCACAAGTAGTCATTTTGACTCTGCCCCCAGCATGAGGAGAAGTGGGGCTGATTACAAATCACAGTGCTAGTAAGGGCCACCTTCTTTCCATCCCGATGGAACTGCAGCCTTAGCCTAGGTTTCAGCCCCAACTCTGACAGGGAGGAAGCTGGTTGGACCTATACCAGCCTCTTCAGGTAACTGCAAGTACTTCAGCCTACACAAACTGGTTTGTTGAGCACCATCAATTCCATCTCCACACCACCAATCCCATAGAATATGAGGGAGTTAGTGTTTCTTCAGCCTCTCTGGGAAACGGCAGGTGATTTCAGCCTACACAGTCTTGATTCTCGGGCACCTGTAGCTCCATCCCTGAAACCCAATAAGATAAGATGGCACTTGTGTTTCCTTAGCCTCTCTATGCAACTGCAAGTGCTTTTGGCCCACTCAGATTGAATAGTTGGACACCTACAGTAAGGTAAAAGGGGAGCTGTATTTCCTCAGCCTTTATGGGCAACTGCAGGCACTTTTGTCCTGTATGGCCTGGACTGGTGGGTACCTGTGTATCCAACCCACCCCCAATAGAATAGGAAGGGGCTGGGATATCCTTAGACACTCCAGAAAATTGTAGATACCTTTGGCCTACAGGGACTGAACTGTTGTTGCCTGTGTATCCACCCCCACCACCCAATAGCATAGGAGGTGGCTGCTGTTTCTTCATCCTCTGTGAGCAATGGTAAGTACTTTTGTCCTACTCAGACTGAACTATTGGGCTGTGGTGGTTCCATTCCTATCCTTAAAGGGCAGAAGGGACAGTATAATGCAGGGGTATTCAGCCTACATGAATTAGATTTTTGAGCATTCCAGAGGGTGCATCCCCACCCATGGCAGGAATTGAGCCCAGTGCTATGTCAGTCTATCTGTGGTCATTTTGGCCCCACATGGCATAGATTGCTGCCCACATCTGCAGCTCCCTCCCTTCCCCAGACAGGGGAGGAAGGGGGGTGAAGCTTCATCAGTCTCTCCAGGCCATTATAGAAGGTCTGGGCCTGCATAATTTGGATTATTACACAGGGCTGTGGCTCTGTCTCTAGCAAAGGAGAAAGGTGGGAGGAAATCATCGGTCTCTGGGACAACACAGTCATATTGAGGCTCCACAGCTTACAACCCCAATTACATCCTCGTCTCCTACAACACAACCAGCAAAGGGATAATTGGCAACAATTCCTTAAACTAAAGAGAGAAACTTCACACAGAATAAATACATCTAGTAAGCCAGATGCCAAGACACCAACAATAAAACTGGAAACCATATCAAGAAACAAGAAGATATGGCCCAGTTAAAGAATAAGGTAAGCCTCCAGATGACATAAAGGTGTTGAGAAAACTAATCATAGACGTTCAAACAAATATCCTTAATAAATTAAATGAGATGGCTAAAGACATTAAGGAAGTTAAGAAGGAATTGGATGAGCACAAAGGAGGATTTGAAAGCATACATAGAAAAATAACAGATCTTATGTGAATAAAAACTCAATAAATGAAATTACACTGGAAT
>JAKSZT010000663.1:3049175-3082057 GCA_026826555.1 Tolypeutes matacus
CATGTGAAAATAGGGTCTTTGAAGATGGTTTTAGTTAAAATGAGGCCAAACTAGATTTGGTGGGTACTAATCCAAGTTTACTGGTGTCCTTATAAGTAGAGAAAATAACTATAGATATATATACACAGGAGAGAACACCATGTGATGACTGAGGTAGAGAATGAAGCCCAAGGATTTCCAGTAAACCCTCAGAAGCTAGGAAGATCATGTAAGGATTATCCCTTACAGATTCCTGATTCTTGCCTCCAGAACTGTGAAACAATTCATTTCTGTTGTTTGAAGCATCCAATTTGTGGTAGTTTGTTACTAAAGTGCTAGGAAATTAAGACAGTACAGGCATGCCTTGTAGATATTGCAGATTCAGTTTCAGACCACTGCAATAAAGCAGATATTGCAATAAAATGGTCACATGATTTTTTTGGTTTCCCAGTACATATAAAAGTTATGTTTACATTATACTGTAGTCTAATAATTGTGAACTAGAATTATGTTTTTTAAAAAAGCACATTCCTTAATTTTAAAGTACTTTAATGCTATAACATACTAACCATCATCTGAGACTTTAGCAAGTCCTATTTTTTTTTTTTTTGGTGGTGGGTCTTCCTTCCATAATTATAGCTGCTGATTTATTGAGGTGGTGGTGGGTTAAGGTTGGTATAGCTGTGGCAATTTCTTAAAAAAAGACAAACGATGAAGTTTGTTGCATAGATTGACTCATCCTTCCATGAATTTTCTCTTTAGCATGAGATGTTGTTTGATAGTATTATACCCACAGTAGAACTTCTTTTAAACTGAAGTCAATCCTTTTAAACTCTGCCACTGTTTTATCAACTAAGTTAATGTAACATTCTAAATCTTTTGCCATCATTTCAACAATGTTCAAAGCATCTTCACCAGGAGTAATTTCTATCTAAAGAAACCACTTTCTTTGCTCATCCATGAGACACAACTCCTCATCCATTAAAGTTTGTCATGAGATTGCAGCATTTTAGTCAAATCTTTAGGTTTCACCTTTAATCCTACTTCTCTTACCATTTCCACACTATCTGTAGTTAATTCCACATTGAAGTCTTGAACCCCTTAAAGTCATCCATGCGGGTGGTGATAATTTCTTCCAAACTCCTATTAATTTTGATATTTTGACCTCCTCCCATGAATCATAAATGTTCTTATTGGCAACTAGAATGGTGAATCCTTTCCAAACGGTTTTAAATTTACCTTGCCCTGAGATCTATCTGTGGAATTGCTATCTATAGGAACTATAGCCTTATGAAATGTACTTCTTAAATAATAAGACTTGAAATTTGAAATTACTCTTTGATCCATGGGCTGCAAAATGGATGTTGTGTTAGCATGCAAGAAAACAACATTTGTTGAACATCTCCACCAGAGATCTTAGAAAACCAGGTGCATTATCTGTGAACAGTCATATTTTGAAAGGATTTTTTGTTTCTGAGTATTAGGTCTCAAAATTGGGCTCAAAATGTTCAATAACTCTTGTTGTAAACTTATAGTTTATTATTTTTCCATTTTTTATGACAACAGAGAAAAGCATAATTTTAAAGAACCTAGGAGCTTAGTATGATAAGTGAACATTTGCTTCAATTTAAAATCACCAGCTGCATTAGTCCCTAATCGGAGTCAGCATGTCCTTTGAAGCTTTGAAGCCAGGCATTGACTTCTCCTCTCTAGCTATGAAAGTCTTTGATGACATCTTCACATATAAGTCTGTTTTGACTACAATGAAGGTCTGTTGCTTAGTGTAGCCACCTTCATCAATTATCTTAGTTTAATCAGCATTTGCTGCTTCACCTTGCACTACCATGTTTATGGAGATGGCTTCTTTCCTTAAATTTCATGAACCAACCTCTGATAACTTCCATCTTTTCTTCTGCAGCTTCATCACTTCTCTCTCCTCAGAGAATTCTTCATAGAAGAGAGTTAGGTCCTCGTTCTGGATTAGTCTTTAGCTTAAGGGGATGTTGTGTCTGGTCAATCTTTTATCCAGACAACTAAAACTTTCTCCATATCAGGAGTAAGTCTATTTTGTTTTCTTATTATTCATGTGTTCACTGGAGTGGCACATTCAATTTTCTTTTATAACTTTTCCTTTGCAATCACATTTTGGCTGTTTGGTACAAAAGGCTTAGCTTTCATTCTATCTCAGCTTTTGACAGGCCTTGCTCACTAAACCTAATCATTTCTAGCTTTTGATTTAAAATGAGAAAAGTACAATTCCTCCATTCACTTGAACACTTAGAGGTCATTGTAGGATTATGAATTGGCTCTATTTCAATATTGCTATGTCTCAGGGAATACGGAAGCCCAAGGAGAAGGAAAGAGATGAGGGCATGGCTAGTCTGTAGAACAGTCAGAACACACACAACATTAATGAATTAAGTTAACCCTCTTATAAGGCCATGGTTTGTGGCATCCCAAAACAATTTCAAATGTGATATCAAAGGTCACCGAGAACAGATAACCATAAAAGTTACAAAAATAATGAAGTTTGAAATATTGCAAGAATTACCAAATGTGACACAGATACAAAGTGAGCTCATGCTGTTGGAAAAAGTGCCAGTAGACTTCCTCTATGCAGGGTTGCAACAAACCTTCACTTTGTAAAAGTTGGAATATCTGTGAAGCACAATAAAGTGCAGCACAATAAAATGATATATACCTGTATTTAATGTCACCATAAAGATGACCCTAGGTACATGAAAATATAAAGTAACTCATAATTTATGAACATTCAAGCATTTCAAAAATGTGTAGGGAAGCGGCTGTGGCTCAATCAGTGGGGCTCCCGTTTACCATATGGGAGGCCCCGGGTTCGGTTCCCGGGGCCTCCTGGTGGGGGCGGGCCCGCCCGCGCGGCGTGGTTGGCTGACCTAGCGAGCACAAGCAGCAACGGGGGGATAAATGAATAAATAAATAAAATCTTTAAAAAAAAAAAATGTGTAAGGTGAAAAATAATCTTCCATTTTCCATCCTTTCCTAAAAAGATAATCAATACTAAAAGTTTCTTATGATTCCTTGCATTTAAAAAAATAACCATATGCCTATATCTATACATACTTTTTTTTATTTGTGCTTATATTGTCAGAAGGAATAATGCTATTACATGATTCACTCCTTTATTGCATCATAACTATATTTCAATAGTAGCTCTTACAAAAGAATCTACCTGAGTCAAATGAGACCTGACTGATACGTACACAATGGACGACCTGCCAGAAAACAGCCCTCTCCCAGGCAAATCCAAAGGCACTGGCAGTGTGAAAAGATGAGATAATGAGTAATGTCCAATGTTCATGATTGAGCATGTATTCAAATGTTCGGGATATAGGTTAGGACACATTTTTGTAGATAACATAAATTGTGACTATCCAATCCATCCATTTATTTATTAAGATTCTTTAAAATCCTTTTAAGATACCTTGCCTCCCCAAAATAATATGCAGTCTCCAGGAATATTTTAAAAAATTTTTGATTCTTTTTTGAAAAAAGTCGTCCTCATTTCTTTACTGATTGGGAAGTACAAGACAAATCAGTTACAGAATCATCTCTAGGACAATCATGAGCCATATTCTTCAAATTTTCCATATATATATATATGGAAGTAAGTTATGAAATTGATATAGATCATCTTTCTCCTCTACCATCCATTCTCTCACTCTTGGTTAACACTTCAGTTTGGAATTTTGCCTGGTGGTATGACCGAAAACTTGATCCCCAAAAGTCTGATCTAATAGTTGTCTTGTACTTGTTGTGTTGTGGTTGCTGTGATTGCCCATTTACAGTTATCATTGAGTGTGCAAACACTAGGACATGCTCCAGTGAATCATCTGTGTCCTGGATATAGTTCTCCTTGGCCCACCTCTACCATAGCATCCCTAGCTATTCAGGATTATCATAATCAAGTATCCCAGCCAGACCAGTAACCCTTCTTTCCTGCTGTTTCACTGTTTTGAAGAGCACAAAAGAGTGGTTCCATTTCAATGGAACCCCAGTGATGGCCCCAGCAGTTATGTTATCTTCTTCATGAACCAGGACCTTTACCCTGATGAAATTGAAGACTCTGAAAGTAGGTTCCTAGGAATGTCAGCAATAGGGGTCACTTCTGCTTCTACCCATTAGAATCCATATTGATGGATGTAAGGAAAATGGGGACACAGCAACACATAATAGGCAGTGGTAAAGTGTATATATTGAATCCTGAGGGCAGCATCCAAACTTCTTTTAGAGTTAAATTCTAGCTAATTCCTTAATTGAGCCCTTAACAAGCCTAACCTCTCTTCTGTTGGACTCAATGCATATGAATGATGAAGTCCATGGTAAAAGCATGAGTTCTGAGGTCCTGAGCAAAACTTCACCCATATTACAGTCTCCTAGGACTTCATGGGATTTATCTTCCCTGTATGGCATGCTTTTATCTTACTAGGGCAATTAACACACTTGTCAATTTCTGATCACTTGTCCAATTAGCATTATGCCATTAATACATTCTGTAAATTGTTCAGAAGATAAAAATTCCCTTAAGATAAATTTAAGAAAAAGGAGGAAATAACATTTCCCTAGAAAAATACAATGACTGTATTCTTTTGTAGTTTCAATAAAAACATAAACTGAGTTTGATCCTCCCTATTCATGACATCAAGAAAAATGCATTCACCAAGTGGCAATATTTATGGAATCATGCCAAATGTCAAAGGCTTAGGAAAAATAGCTGTTATTTGAGCCTCACTATCATTCACCATACATTTCAGAGACTAGACAGGTTAATAAGACAGAAATATGATGTAGAATGTTGTCTCTGCATTTTTCACTCTTTTGGTATTTTCACTAATCTCTGCAATACCTCCCAAGGTGAAACATTCCTTCTGATTTACTCTTGCCTGTGGTGGCTAAAGGAATGCTCCAGGAGCTTCCATTTGACCATTTATACTGAATGGGCACTTAATCCACAGAACCAAAACCAATAAAGATGTGTTAGCTACTAAATATATTCAGAGACAGAGAAACTACTCTGAGTTAAATCCATGGGCCCATTATTCCTATTGTAAGAAGAACTTGGCCTGAATGCTATTACCTGGCCTTTGTAATGTCCTACTTTAACCAGAGGATCCATAATAGCATTTTTGGGTCCTGTGCTATCATTGTCAGCTCTGAAGTCATATCTAATAATCATTGAAGATTATAGGCATTTTTCTTACCCTACTCAGAGTTACACAGGCACTATATATCCTTTTGGATAATTATAAAATGGATATTTATATATATTTTAGTTGGCCTTGCCTCAAGGGGACCCACCATCCCATTGAATCATTGGGACTTGTGTGTGAAATATCATTTAATTCTGCACCTAGGTGAGGGACTACTGTTTTCCACTGCAGTACCTGACATTAATGTTTTTTTCATCAGGTCTCATTAATATTATTAAACAAATCATGTCATATCCTAGTTGGTTGTCCATCTATCTCTTTCTTAAAAAAAACCATTATCCATTTCCATTTTTATAGAACACTGCAGAAAACGGTAACTGACTGCACTTGGTCCTTGCTGTCATTGTGATAATTATATTCAATTTGTCTCTACTACTTGTTAACTGTTGCTATCTGCCATTCTAGAATCTCCTAATTCTCATTAAAACCAGGGAGCAAAGTTCGAAGGAAGCATCTTCATTTATCATTCCCACAAAGCACCTAAAAAATATTGTGCCCCTCTCACAGGTGCATCCCTTATTTTATTAAGTGAAAGGAGTGTTTTCTGGGTCCTCTGGGAAAACATAGTCAGCTCATGGATACTCTGGCTTTAGATTCTACATCCTCAATGCTCTGAGCCTTCTACTCCTTTCTTCAATAGTAAGTCAAGGAACTTCCTCCATCTTCATTTCACTTACTGAGGGCTATTGTAGTAGATGGAATAATGGCCCCAAAGATGTCCATACTTGAATCCCTGGAACCTGTGAATATATGGGTTTACATGGCACAGGGGAATTAAGATTAAAGGTGGAATTAAGGTTGTTAAGTAGCTGATCATAAATTATGGAGCTTATAGTGGATTATGCAGGTGGACTTAAAGTAATCACAAGAGTCCTTAAACATGGAAGAGAGAGCAGAAGAGACATTCAGAGGGAGATGTTATAGTGGAAGAAAAGTCTATAGTGGAAGAAAAGTCTAATGGGATGCAGCTTTTCTGACTTTGAAGGTGGAGGGAAGTGGCCATGATTAAAAGAATGTAGGCATTCTCTATAAGATGGAAAAGCCAAGGAAATGATTCTCACCTCGAGCCTCCATATGTCTTGCTCCATAACTTCCTCATGGCAGTTTTGACTTCTGCATTCCTCAGTGCATAATAAGATCAAACTGATAATTTGATTTGAGCCAAGCAAGACCTGTGTCATACTTCCAAATTAGAGATCTCACAAAATTTATAATATGTTAATTTGATGTCATTTGTTACAGGAACATTAGAAAGTGAATACAGCTATCATCCTGTGTATAGCTCCACCTGTCCTTGTCAGAACATCAAACCTCAAGTCACAGATGAGTGCCCTTATGTCAAAAATTATTCAGTCTTCAGACTTATATTCAAGATCCCCTTTCATGTGAAGTGTTCCCTTGAGAACCTCTGTATTAAATACCCTGGTGTTGCAATTTCCACAAGTATACCATTTCCTTCTACAGCAAGCATTGCACTTTCATATTTGGACTATCCTAATCCTTGCTTAGGGTTAAGTGTTTGGAAGCAATATGGGGTATAAGAAGAAGCTGTTGAGGAGAACAAACATCATTTCATGACAACTTCTTCAAATGAGGTAATAGCACAGTATCTAAGGAAGGAAAAGTGATAATTTCCACAGTCAAAAGAGAGAATTCCCATTTCTACTTCAGTCAGTCAGCTTCTCCTGGAGAATTCATCGAAAATCTTCAACTGAGTTCCCAGTTTACAGCCTGCCCTATGGAATTTATATTCATGCATTCCCATAGTCATAGAAGACAATTTTATAAAATTTCATATTTACAGATATTTCCCTAGAGAACCCTGAGTAATACACAATCCAAATAGTCAAAGCCTTCCTAAGATAAAAAGTTTCAGAAGATTAATTTTTTTCTCTCCATGTTCTGCCTTGTTCTAAAAGAAGCTAAGTAAAAACATGGTAAAGATTTGAAGTGTAAACATGTGAATTATAAGGGAGATCGCCTAGATTATGTATGCAGTTCCTCTCAACATGGAAGGTCTATGATTATTTGAATTTCCTATTTTCTGCTGAGTCCTTGACCAGATATGCCTTTACTAAAATGTCAAATAAAAGAAACAGTCTAGAAGAGGGAACATCTACCAGTCTGGGGATGTAAATATATAGAGGGGTGACTATAAACAGAAAACAGTAGACATCAACATAAAGAAGGGCAGAGAAACACCAAATCAGAACCAAGAGTAATATTAGACAGGCAATAGAGGCAGACAGACAATAGTGAATAACATCTAAGGCAATGGGCCTAACATACCTCTTTTCCTCTAAACAGAACTGACTGAACACTAACTAGTGTATATGTTCACATTGTCTTTTTTTGTGAAGGAACTAACTCTCATGCTCTAAGATAGGGTTATATCTTGAAACCACACTAACAAGAAAATATTTTCCATTAAATTTTCTAGGTCAACCCAAACTGTGAAGAAGGATTTGATATGTCTATTCATCTTTTGTCATATGAGATCAATGTCTTGCTCCATAAATTCCTCATAGCAGTTTTTACTTCTGCATTCCTCAGTGCATAAATCAGAGGGTTGAGCAAAAGTGTTCCAATTGTATAAAATACACATATCATCTTTTCCATGAGGAAGATAGTTGCAGGATATGTGTATATAAATATGCAAGGAACAAAGAACAAGATAACTATGATGATGTTTAAGATGCAGGTAGAGAAGGCGTTTCTCCCCTCTGGTTTCTGATAGACATCTCCTCTGCGGTGTCTGATAGAATGTAAAATGATCACATATTAAACCATCAGCATGATAAAACTCACTGTGCAAATGGCCCCACTATTTGACACCAATTATAAATTGATCACATAGGTATCTGTACAGGCAAGTTTCAACAAGGACTGCAAGGCCACCAAAATATTGATCAATCACATTGGGATCACAGAAAGGTAAACTTAAGGCTAGAAAAATCTGAGCTAGAGAATGCACAAAGGATCCCACCCAGGCCATAGCCACCCACACACTGCAGATCTGCTGGCTCATGATGGTCGTGTAGTGCAGGGGCTTACAGATGGCCACATAGTGGTCAACGGCCATGAGGATAAGGATGAAGATCTCCAGGCAGCTAAAGAAATGGAATGAAAAGCCTTGGATTATGCACTCCCTGAAAGAGATAGTGGTATTCTTTGAAAGGGTATACAAAATCATTCTAGGGGCTATGTAAGTACATAAGCAGGTATCAGATAAGGATAAGTAGAACAGGAAGAAGTATGTTGGACTCCCAAGCACTTGACCGGTCTTGAAGGTGACAATAATCAGTAAGTTACCCAGCAAGGTTCCTAAGTAGAAAAGTAAGAAAATGATGAACATCATTTTCTTCCCAAAAGGATCCTGGGTCAACCCAAGCAGAAAGAACCCAGTCACATTATTATGAAGCTGCACGATTTCATGAATGTGGAGAAGATATAAGTGTGAAATGGTTTATCTGCAAAAATAAAGGAATTAATATATGGTGATTTTATGAAATAACATAAACAAATTAATTCATAGTGCTGTATAATGTTATAGATTATTTTAAGCAAAATAAATATTCCTCATCCGGGATAGTCTAATTGTGGTTTCTTCCTAAGTCACTTTAAGTCTTTGTTACTAAATTTTTGATAAAACTTCATAGGGTCATTATGATTCAAATTAGCTGAAAGCTGATACTTTCCTGAAACACTCTTCAAATGTCACTCTTTCTTAGCTTTGACATGATGCTACTGTCATTATTTTGACTTATTCAATGAATGCAAAGTCTATACACGTGGCTCCAATTAATTTTTATGTCATTATTATTTATTTCTATTTATTATTTACTTGGGACCCAGGTTTTTTTATGGTTTGTCTCTCAGCATTTAAGATATATCTGTTTGCCCTTGTAAAGTTAATGTAAAGTCAAATACCACCCTACCCCCCAAATAATGTCTTATTTGTGCATATATGTATACATTACATATTAGTTATGCATATTTATATGAATTTATATTACTTACAAATATATAATATGTCCCACTTCTTCACTGCATAATCTCTCCCATTAATTCCAACTCAAAGAGAACAGGAAACAATTATACCTTCTATATAATCTGTATCTACCTGCAAACAACTTAATAATATTTAATACATGTCATATACTAAAATGAAATGAATGTTCTTTGCTAATTGGCAATAAGATATCTCAAATATCCCCATTTCTGTTTTTCATCTTTTTCATCTTCCAATTTCTGAAAAGCACCCATTAGAACACCGGTCCCTAAAAGCTACATTTCTAAATAAAAAGGTGGGGGGAGAGTCTTAAACAATAGTTCACATTTTTGCATTCACGTTTTAGCTTAAGCATTTTAGACCTGGGTTGGTGGGTGAGAGAGGTTGTCAATAGGAAGTTGGTTTAGGAACAAATCATGTTTGTAATCCCCAATGGGATTTGTTTTATCCTTGATCTGAAAATCTCATGTTCCTAGAATAGAGCAGAGAAGCAGAAGAGGAGGGAAGTGTGGTTTTAGAAAATAGGGACAGTGGATACTGGTAACTGAGTTCTTTGTTAAATTTGTCTTGGAAAAGTTAATGATTATGGAACTATGAAATGTCACTCCTTTAACAAGAATTTGTTTTTCAAATTTGAAGTGGGACATTATCATGTGCTTTACATCCAACAATAAAATTTTTTTTCTGTATCTTTTTTGCCTATATGATATAGGAAGTCATACTATATGCAAGTAAAAATATAAAAATAAATTTTATATATTTAAATGTAATATAACAATTTACTTAGTCTGTTTCCCACCACCCCATCCCATCCATACCTCCAATCCATTAATTTTAAAGTTGTAAATGGACCAAATCCCAGATCATTATAGAAAGTAATTATTACTTTAAGCACCGGATTTTTTTTTTTTTACATTAATCCTTGGTCTTTAGGTAATTCAAATAGAGGTTTTACATTGTTCATATTCTCTCAGAACTGCTGTATGAACACATGCCCATTTTTCCCCCCAGGGGAGTATGTAGCACCTTTCAACAGGTTCTCAAAGGAATCTGTGACACAAAAATGGGTTACAATGTTATGGATACAAATTAGTACATCTCCTAATAACTACTGTACTTACTTCAATTCTTCAAATAAGATTGGCCAACTTTAGAACAGCTTTTAATGGTTAAATTTTTCAAAACAATACAAAATCATATATGGAATATTTTGGTGTAGAGGGGAACAAAGAAGTGCTGAAAATGAAGTAATCCGGAGAAGTTGGAAAATAGATAATAGTTTAATACAGAATGTGAGGTGGCTCCATCTATATTGTGATTCTAGAAATGGAAGAAATTACAACACTAATTTGGAGCCAGTGGTCACTGGAACCTCTGGGGGCAGGGAGAGGGAAAAATAGTTGTAGTACAGGGGTTTGTTCAGGACTTGGGTATCATCCCGAATGACACTGCAATGACAGATATAGGCCATTTTATATCATCACATAACATGCATAACTGTATGGGAGAGAGTGTAGACTAAAACGTGAAATATGTTACATGCTTAATGGCAAGGCCCCAGGATGCATTTTTCAATTGCAATGAATGTACCACACTAAAGAAAGATGTTTATGTGGAAGTCATGGGAAGTGTGGGAAGTGGGAAAAAAAATAGGAATCTCATATTTTTTGTGTAACATTTATGTAATCTAAGTATCTTTAAAAAAATTTTTTTTAATTATTTAAAAAAAAGCTGTAATTTTTTCTGGTGGTTACATTGAGAAGCATTGCTCCTCCTTACGAGCTCTCTTAAACTGACCTCCACAAATTCAGTTACATGAGGCTTCTATCTTTAGGATAATCCCCACACTTGCTTTATTTGTATACTGCAGACTCCATTCTCTTTGGGAAGGTTAACAGATTGTTCCAGCATCTTTAACTCTCAAAAGCTCAGTTTAAAGTTTATGTAAGTTTATGTAAGCTACACTTTTTGAACTCTGCATACTATTTAACTTAATCCTGTGACCCCTGCTAACTGGTAAAGAGATACCCTGGAAAATGGGCTGGCTAGAAAACAAAAAAGATGTCATAAAATTCAATATCCTTTTCCTGTGCTTCCTATATCTTTTTTCCCCATATAATTCTTTGTTTCTCCAAATCTTATCAGACAGATAAGCAGGGGCATTGTGGAGGAACACTGTTCAACAAGATGACAAAGTGAAGGAGGTTGGGCAGTGACAAATTTTCAGGAACTTACTGCCAACATATAAGTAATGTTATCATTGAGCTTCTCTATATAGTTTTTATCCTCTTCATTATTATGTGTACTCTGGACTCTCTCTGAAAAATACTTATTCAAATTATCTTACCAAATCTCATAAGTGTGTGTCAACTTAAATTTCTCATTAGGTATAATCTCTTCTATCATCCACAGTTCTTAGTGAGGAATTATCTTGTCCTGCCACCTTACATTAAAGCATCTTTTAAATTTCTATACTCTGCCATTTCAAGAAACTATAAGAAAGCTGAAGACATGAAAAGAATGCATCATTCTATCCCCATACAACTCTGACAACTTTTTTACATACCAGGTGCACATGAAATATTTGTTAAGTTCAAAAGATTGATTTTCTTCAAAGCTTATATTTCAATCTATTTATTTCTTATATTAACATTTAACATCAAAACCTTTGATATGTTCATTTTATTTATTCCTTTCACTGAGGATGTGGGTGCAGTAGAGTCATAAGACATATGCAAGTATATTAGAAGATTATGTGGGATTATTCTGTATTGTTATATCCCTGAGTTCATATAGATTGAAATCATTTACCTGTTATAAGACTGTCTAAATTAGGGTCAAGTTTGTTCATTACCCCCCCCTTTTTTTTTTTACATATTTTTATAAACTTTTTAATTTGAAATAAACTAAAACTTACAAGATAGTTGTAAAAATAACACAAAAGCCATACAGAAAACCAATATATCCCAACCCAAATACCCAGATCCTCCAACTTTTTGACATATAAGTCTTAAATTATATGTGGCATATAATTCTCTCTGTACAGCTCTCTCGCTATCATTTTCCTCTCTCTCACCTCTACATGTCTGTATTATAATCTTTCTTTTTCAATCTATTACCTGTCTATATCTACATATCTCTCTAGTGATCTATCAAGCTATTTCTATATCTATCTATCTTCTTTATACTTATTTTTTATTTTTTTATTTTTTTTTGTATTTTAATAAATGCTTAGATTACATTAATGTTACACAAAAATTACAGGGACTCACATGTTCCCCACCTCCCACACCTCGCATAACATCCCACATAAACATCTTTCATTAATGTGGCACATCTCCTACAATTGATATACACATCCTGGGGCTTTGCCATTAAGCATGAACCATAGTTCACATTGTAGACCACACTCTCTCCCACACAGTTCTGCACGTTATATGCTGTTATAAAATGGCCTATATCTGTCATTGTAATGTCACTCAGGATAATTCCCATGTTCCGAAAAAGCCCTTGTATTATAACTGCTTTTCCCTTCCCTGCCCTGAAAGCATGCAGTGGCCACATGCTCCACCTCACTGTTGTAATTTCTTCCACTGCTTGAATCACAATATGTCTACAACAGAATACCAGTGAGTCCACTCTAGTCCATAGCTCTTCCCTCAATCCTGAGGATTTGGAGATGGTGATGTTCACTCCAATTCCAAGTGAGAGGGGGCTTCTATCCCATGGATACAGTGGATGGGATTATCCTTCCTGCAGCTGCAGGCTCTCTCCATTCCCTGGGATGGCCATTATCCATCATCATCTCCTCACCAGGTGACTTGGGTGAGTCTGTTGAGCTGTAGAGTAGGAGTTGCAGCTCCACCAAGATTCTAGGCACAGCTGGCACATGGGCAGGCCAGAGGAAGATATATGCCTTATATCTTCATACAGAGGAAGAAAGATCTAACAGAAGCCAGGCTTATAACCTTCCCTGACAAGGCACTAACTTTTCATATGAGTAAACTTTTCTTGGATGTTCCATAAAACCCCAGCTATTAGCTGAATACCAGAGAGGGACATTAGGTCATGCTACATGGAGCAGAAGATATGTTCAGTCAATTTCTGTTTAAATTGCTAACTCAAAGAAATCATGAGAACTAATAGATCAGGAAAAGAAAGGATACAAGTAACTGACAAAATTTATGGAGTGGATTCTATATCCCAGACATTGTGTAAGGAAGAGAGGGCACTAAGACTATTAAATAATTTTCCTTGCCTTTAGGAAACTTTCAGACAAAAGAACACTAGATATTTTTATATAAACTTGAAAATTAACTAAATATACAAAAGTGGAGGACTATGTTAATTAACTTTTTATAACCATACTCTTGATAGTATTTCAGCAATAGTGTTTCCTCAAAGAGCAACTCTTCATTGTAAATAGATGGTGCATTTCTCTGCCACCTCAGTTTTATTTCTATTCCAGAGCTTCTTCATGGCATTCTTCATCTCTGCATTTCTCAGGATATAGATTAAGGGGTTCCACAAATGGATAATAACAGTGTAAAACACAGTCAAGTATTTATCCAAAGGTAAGGTGGAAGGAGGTCTCATGTACATAAAAATGCAGAGAACAAAGAATAGGACCACTACAGTGATGTGGGAACCACAGGTAGATAAGGCTTTGCACCTCCCTTCCTAACTTATGTTTTTTTCATGGACTACAGAATGACCCCATAAGAGATAAGTAAGTGCATGGAGATGACCACACAGATTGTTCCATCATTAGTAACCGTGGTGAGACCAATGACATGGGTGTCAGTGCAGGCAACTTTTAAAAACAGGAGCATGTCACAGATGAAGTATTTGATGATATTAGGGCTACAGAATGGAAGGTTTTAAACCAAGAGAAGCTTAACTAGTGCATGTACAAAACCTCCAACCTAAGCCAGCAGAAGCAGTAGAATACACGTCTGTTGAGTCATGGTTTTCATATAATGCAGAGGTTTACAGATAGCCATAGAGTGGTCATAGGCCATGACCACCAGAAGTAAAATCTCAGCACCACCAAATAAATGTCTTATAAAAAGCTGGGTCATACAAACTTGGAAGTAAATGGCTTCTTTCTCATGTTTAAGTCTATAATCATATTTGGGGTAACTGTTGTAGAATAAAACCATCTATGAATGATAAGTAGCCAAAAAAGAAGCACATTGGGAAATCCAAGGTTGAGCTGACCACTACAGTCACAATGAGTAGGTTGCCCACCATTGTCACAATGTAAATGAACAAGAGCACAGCAAATAATATTTTCTGACCCTGGAGGCTCTGAGTTAGCTGGAAGAGGACAAACTCAGTCGTATTGTTTCTTTGTTCCATATGTCATTTTATGTATCCTTATTTCACTAGTCAAGGACAAATTTCCCTAAAAATATAATTATGACTAGTGACTGTGAAATTTTAAGATAATTTGTTTATTCATGTAGTAAATATTATTTATTATGATCCAGCACTGTCTAAGATTATAAGAATATAAAGCCGATATAAAAAATGATCCCTTACTTCCTCGATTTTATACACTAATAGACATACACACATACACACCACACACATGTAAGTAATTAGACACATATGTGGGAAATGCACATATTATTAAATAAATAATGTTAAAACTCATTTTCCATTTAAGAGAAAATAAAATTATACATATAAATAAAGCCATTGCAAAAATAAAAATAAAGCAATGTTTATTTTATAATTACCATCAAGTTAAAAAAAAGAGATGCTATACTTGTACTGTTAGAGAAATTCCCACAAGGTACACTCCAGTAAGAAAGAAATATGCATTCTTACATTCTAGTTGTGGAAGAACCTCTTAATTTAAATTTCTAACAGACATATTTGACAATTTCAAGATTTTCAAGGATTTTAGGAAAACATACTATAAACCAAGTCAATAAACAAAAGCACTTTGGAGAAAAGATTTATATTTCAGAGGACAGTGTTAATATCTAAAATAAACAAAGAGATCTATCTAGTTAGCAAGTGAGTGAAAAACAAAGCAACATTTTAAAAAAGGTATAGATAAGCAATTAAAATAAAAGTTTAACCAAATGGCCAACAAGCATGATGTGGTGCTGAAATGCATCTGTAAATAAGAAAATGCCAAAGGAAAAAAAAACATATATCACATTTTCAGTCTAACAAACTTAAAAATTGGTAATAGCAATGACTGACAAAAATGTAGAGAAACAGGCATTCTCTTACATAGTAAAAGTAAAAATTTTGTTATTTTTTGGAATGCAATCTAGCATAAAAATAAAAATACATATACCTTTCATTCCCAAAACTAAACTCTTTAGAATCTACCCCACAGAAATTAAAGCACCAGTACATAAAGCTATATACACAGTATATATTTGCTGCTTAATGTATAATGACATTAACAAAAACAACCAAAAATTAAAGTGAATAATAGTCAATACTGAAGTGGTTGAATAAATTTAAACATTTATTAAATGAAATATTACCATTTCAAAGAATACAGCTATACTTGTACTGTTAGAGAAATTCCTACAAGGTACACTCCAGTAAGAAAGAAATACGCATAAAACTATGTATAATATAATGTTATTTTAAAACAAAAATAAAAATGCCATAAATGCACCAGATTATAAATGTTTGTGTGTGATTATATGAGCATAGACAAAATATGTAAGGATAAAGGATACATGTTTGGTCCTAAACATGGATTACACTCATGCTGGTGATGGGTACGGGGAGGTGATTTATGTGAAAGGATGAAGAGATGAAAGGGACAATCCAAGAAAAAAAATCAAATAAAACATCACTTTTCTTCTCTACCCATCATTCCTATGAATTGAAGTAACAGCTGCCTTACATAAGTATAACCTTGGATCACGAAAGTCACTCATCCAAGTTATATGTATGCTACACAATCCTCTGATTATTCCTGAAAAATGATGCTCACTTTGATTTATCCCATCATGAGGTTTATAAATATCTATTAAAATATATCCCATATAATTACTCTTAGAAGTAACTAAGAATGTTGATGTTAGAGAAGGTAAATTTACTCTGGATCTTCATAACATGAAAATATCCAATAAAGCATTACAGAATTGTGTCAGTTCCCAAATATTTTGTCAATTACAAAGGATCCCTAATAATGTTTACTATAGGAATCACTAAAGAGAACTTTTTAATGACTATGACTTGCCAAATAACACCATCAATATATTCTTGAAAAATGTAAAGCCTAGTTCAGATTCTTATGTATAAATACACTTCCTAGTTTACCTGCATAATGAGATCCAATCCAGCTTCTGTATTGTGGTGACTTCTGTGAAAAAAAGAGTAATAGTTTCATGCACTTATGACATCTCTGTAGACACAGAGAGCAAGGTAACACATGCACAATCACTAGAACTTGAAATGTTTCCGAGTTACCAACTCTTTCTATGCTTGCAGAAAGTCTGTGTCATCTTAGTGATTCAGAAAACAGTTTACCTTTTAAATAAGGGGAAATTTTCGAAGTGAATATCAAGAATGTTGTTTAACCTGAAGAAGCCTGAATCCTGATTGTAAGCAAAGAGACCTCAAATCCCCAGTATTGGCAGAATTTGTCCCCAAAACAAATAAGTGTTAAATCAACATTATACAGTTAAAAATTTCACAACTGTGCACTACATAAATAAACATTTACAATTTATGTGTGAAAAGTGAAATAGTGAAATAGCAAACATTAAATCAACATTTTGATTCTCATTTACTGGCCTGACTTCATACAGTATAGCTGAACTTTGGTTTGCCTGAAGGATGGAGAATAACTTCATGTCCATATTTAATAATACTTTTGACTCCATCATTTCAGTTCCTAAAAAAAAAAAAACAGTATTTTAAATATTCATACAAACACCCTGTGGTAAAGTCAAACGTCTATGGAAATGTATGTACATCAGAACCACAGCATATATTTCTGAGTCATTCATTTGGTGCATCTCCAAGGGTGATTCTTCTCTAAAGTCACAGAGACCTTGATTATGATTCTGTGAATAGATTCTGTATCTCCAGAGATTCCAGAAGAATAATCAACCATGTAGAACATATTACAGGTCTGTGTAATCTGGAAAGGAAATCATAAAAACATTGAGATCATCTCATCAAAGGGGAAGATTTCCAAACTGGACAAAATTTAAATATGTAAAAATTGTCTTTTTGAAATCATGGCCTTTGAAATAGGCAAATGTATTGTATATGTAAATTGAAACTGTGCTTGTAAAGATCACCTTTAAATTCACTTTCAAGAATGACAAAAGTTCATCATAATAAGTCGTTGAAAATTTGAATCAAATGCAGATATAGCAGTGTTACCCCTCAAGCAATAAGAGTTTCAGACAGGCAAATTAGTAGAATCTGTATTGCAAATTAAAAAAATAATCTGAAATATTTAAAGGAATAATTTAAAGTAGCCCATGAATCCTAAATATTTAACATACTCTAAAGACCTTTCTGAGGGAAGTAATACCAACTGTCACTTTTTGCATAAAGTTTCAGTGAACTGTCTTGGGATGGGAGAAAGAAAATTTTCTCACTGGGAAATATACATTAAGAGAAGTAAGACTATTAGTTATTTTAGAGTTCTGATTGCCTTCTCGACCTCTTTCTTGCATTCTCTCTTAGTAATTGGCCTTATATTTTCAGGGAAGGCAAGAGCCCAATATTTACATAATTAAATTTCCCAATATCCTTTGAAAGTTAGGGTGACCAATAAGATAGAATTTAAGTCATTTCAGGGGACATGTAGGAAGTGGGATGTTTCAAGCAGAATTCAAGCTCCCTTAGGCCCTTCTCCTTTATGCTTTCTAGAAGTTTGACAAGTTGTCTGGAAATCTATATCTACATTGTGAGCAGGAGCAGACCACAAGTGTGGAAGCCTTGAGCAAATCATCACTGAGCAGTAGGAGCCAGTGTACCCAAATGTTTGGAACCAACTTCAGACAGCCTCTGAAGATAGAAAAAAACAAACAAAAAAATCTCTACCTTGTTAAAGTTAGTTATTTCAACTCTTTGTTATTATCAGCCCCAAGTAATCTTAATTAGGGCTCAGGATATATTGTGAATGATGCTGTGGCATGTCTCCATTCTCCATAAGATCTGTTGGCCTGATAGCAATGAAATTCTATTGTCTATAGAAATGCATAGATGGTTTTCTAATTTCTCTGTGCACCAGTATAATAAATCCCTATTGTCAAAAGTCACATAAGTGTGTCTCATTTGCAATTTAAAAAGCCTTGCTTAAAAATAAAAAAGAAAAATTTCATACAATGTTATTAGCAAATGGTGATAAAATTTGCTTAAATTGACAATTTCACATTTTACTTGATAATATTTTAACAGTAAATATTAAAGAATTAGAATATATTGCATTTATAAATTTCCCTTTGGGGTTTCACTTTAAGAAATTATTAGAAAAGCATGCATTACTAACACTGCAATAAAAGTTCTAATGCAATAATCTCAGAATTAAAATTTGCCTTTAAAACTGAAAGAAAAAATCATAAAATTGTTCTCAAACAAGAAGGTATATACAGTAGAATAAAGTACTGCATAACTGTAATATGAATCTGAAGCCCTTTATTATACCAATTAAACAAAATAGAGGAGTGAAAGATATAGAAGTTTGATATTATTATGAATTCCAAACATATATGTTGGATTATGTTTGTGAAATGATCTGGGCGTGTTAGATTTTATTTTCTTCAGAGGAAGGGGAAACCAGGCAGAGATCAACAACCATTTTGTTTCAAGACATAGCAACTGACTTTGGTGAGAAAGCAATCTTGAGTTGGATTCTTTAGGGCCTTGTAACTGTAAGATTTTACCCCAAATAAATGCCCTTTATAAAAGCCAACAGATTTCTGGTACTTTGCATCAGCACCCTTTTGGCAGACTAATACAATGCATGTACAATTCGACCCAGCAATTCTCCTTCTGGGAACTCACACTTGCATATATTCAAAAGGGCAGATATTTATTGCAAAATTATTTGACATAGACAAAGATTGACACAATATGGAGAGGGCTTGATATATTAATTTTAGTATACCTTTTGATGGAGTTTAATGCAATGGATTCAGTAAAAGTCATGTTTTCAATTTTAATCCATTCCTATGGGTGTGATCCCACTGTAAATAGAACCTGTCATAGATGTTACTTTTAGTCAGAGTGTGGCCCAACTGAATGAGGTTGGTTCATAACCCTATTAATGGAGGCTGTATTAAGGCAAAGCCTGGTGGAGAAGCATAGAGCTGGAAGTCAAGAGAAGCCAGAAAAGAAATGAGAAGTCATTGCCCTGTAATTACAGAGAAAAACCAAGGAATGCCAGGCAGCCAGAAGATACCAACCCTTAGTAGAAGTAAGCCTTCTAGACTCTTGTTTTAGTTTCCAAAAGGACTACTGATGCAAAGTACCAAAAATAGGTTAGATTTTTTAAAGGGGATTTATTTAGAGTAAAAATTTTCAGTTTCAAAGCTGTGAAAAACCCAAACCCAGGGACCGTCAGAGATGGTTTCTCACCAAAACCGATTGCCATGTGGTGAAATTTGCCACCAATCTCGGTCAAGGTCTCTGCCTTCCCCCCAGAATCTACCATCTCTCAGTGTCCAGCTCCCAGAGTTCAGCCATAAGCTATCAAGTATAGGACGGGTCTGTTCTTGAGCTTCTCCGTGTGTGCAACCTATTGGGGGCTTCATGCTTAAGGGATCCTTTAGTCCTTCCTCACATGGCAGGATCAAATATGGAAGCTTCCTTTTTCTCTGTCTCTCTCTCTGTGTTTTCATTTTTATCAGACATAGCAAGATGGCAGAGACTTAACATGAACCCACACCCTATGTACATAGTCCAATGAAAAGCCCAAAAGCAATCTTATCAAGTAATCTAATCAAAGGGCCCTCAACCAAATTTAATGAAATCAAAAGGCATCATACCCTCAGAAATATATTAGTTTAAAAACACAGTCTTTTTTTTTCTTTTCAGGATTCATAAAGTAATCTCAAACATCTGAAACCTGAATCTATCTTAAGCCAATCCATTTTTACAGTATTTGTGATGGAAGCTAGGAAACTAAGTCATGCACAATGAAGAAAACTTAGAATGTATTACATCTTTATGGACTAGTATGGAAAGTACATCAAAAAACTGAGTAGTAAAATGCAAATGTTCACACACACTAATGACATAAACACATGTGCATATACAATATGTGAATATGCTTGTATTTGCAAAGATGTATGAAAAATCTTAAGTTACAGAAAACAGTGTTTGCCTCTGGGAAGGAGCCCTGGAGACTCTGGTGAAGGATGTATAGATTTATTTTTTGCTTAATACCATTTTTTATGGTTTGCTTTGTATCATATAATATTATTGTATACTAATTATTTTATTTTTATGATGTAGAAGGATTACACAAAAATAACATAAATAATGTAACCAAAATTGAATGAATAGGTCAGTCTACATAGTATTAAATATTAGTATCATAGTATACTCGTAACTACTGTATTAGTAACTAGTACAATAAAAAGAATACACAAATGACAGGATTCATGGCCTCTATATGGTGGTAGCATTTGAACTGCACACTGAGTGATGATGACTGAAAGACACACAAAGAATTCAGAGTGAAGATGGCTTTATTTCTCTTAATCTTGATTTTATATGAGCTGAATAATAACAATATGGATAAAGTTATTAGGTGGTCTTCAAGTTAGAATAGAGGAGAATAGATAATGACACTGTATTAATCATCAAAAGGGGTGCTGATGCAAAGTATCAGAAATCGGTTGGCTTTTCTGAAGGGTATTTATTTGGGGTAGAAGATTGCAGGTACCAGGCCATAAAGCATAAGTTACTTCCCTCACCATAGTCTATTGCCATGTGTTGGAGCAAGATGGCTGCCAACATCTGTGAGGGTTTGGGCTTCCTGGGTTCCTCTCTTGCTGGGGCTTGTTTCTCTCTGGTCTCAGCTGCTATTTTCCTCTGTGTGCTTACTTCTCAGGCTTCAGCTCAAACCTCCAACTTTCTTCTCTGCAATGTGGTTTTCTATGTGAGTCTCCACCCACCAAGGGAGCAGGGACTGAACTTCCTACTGACATGGCCCAATCAAAGACTTAATCATGATTATATCAAGTAAAAGTAAAACCTGTAAATCAAATACATTCTAATATGCCCAGAGGAAAAGAACAGTTTACAAACATAATCCAATATTTCTTTATGGAACTCATCAATAATATCAAACTGCTACAGATACTTATCCAGGTCAAATAAAATTTCCCTTCCATATAACTCCTTCTAATACATTTACTAGTTTCCTTTAGACTCATTATCTTTGATCCCTGGATATGGTTAAACAATGCAAATTCTTGCTTTTGGTTACATGTGACATCAATTCTAAAGAGGACCCTCACTGTTCTAAGTCACTGTTATATCACTTTTTTCACTTTTTAGCATTTTCTTTTTTTAAATTATTATTTTTAACATACTCACCTATTTATTGCCTATCTTTCTCCAAAAAAGTATCTTTATTCATGTATAGGCTATTATAATATATTTACATTAGTGTTTAAGAAGGCCAACTCTGAAGTCAAACTACACAGGTTTAAATCATACTTCATGCACCTGAGGGGTTACATTTTCCAAGATTCCATTAATTTTCTAGAAAACAGAAGCAGAATCTGCTTCAAAGACACTTACAGGATAAACTAAGACAATGCCTTCATAGTGCCTGCCACATTGTAGTAAATAAAGACTAGATTTCATTGAAAACATTAATTTTCTTGCAACAGCTTTCTTATTTGCCAAAGAAAAATCATTAAATTTTGGGATCATCCTTAGCCTGAATTTGACTTGTGAGATATTCAGACTATTAAAGTGAATACTTCTCAGAGTTACTATCATTAATCTTTCATTATTTTTACTCAGTGACATCTCAGAATTCTGAAAGTTTCTTATGGTCTCCTAATATAGGATATTTAAACAACTGAATAATAAATATGAATCACTTTTTAAAAAGTCAGCTATAAATGGGACACTGACTTGGAATTGAGGCCGAAAACAAACAGGGTGAAATTTATTAAGTTAGTACAGAGTGCCAGGCACTGTTCTGCTTGGTTTGTAATTGTATGTCATCTAATGATTGAAATTATCAGAAAATAGATATTACTATGTTATTTTACTTATGAACTAAGATTAAAATGACTTTTGAATGATTGTGAAATGCATACAGCATTACATAAATAAATGAATCAGATGGAATTTAATCCTAGTGCTGTTGACTACAGAGCCCAAGACTTTTGATATCATTTAAAAGTCTGCAGACTTCAGGACTTCAAAAGGCTCAATAATGCCCTAAGAGTACAATAATTTCCTTGCCTGAAGTTCAAGGAAAATATGACATGACAAAGAATTAGTCATGCAAGAAGGTGTCTTTTCCACCTAGGGAGAAAGTGGGCAGGACAAGTTCTACAGAGTTTCTGACTCCAAGATAATAAGTCTCTTACTATTTTCAGAAGAGACTAAAGTCCAAATCTCCCTCAAATGTAAGGTGGATCACTGCCAGTCAATATGTTTCTTTCAAAACACACTTATATAATGCTTTCTATGTGGCAGGAACTGTTAAATTCACTTAATATATATTAAACCATTTAATTGGCTTAACAGCTATGAGGTAGGTACTATCATTACCATTTTGTAGCTGAAGAAAATCATTATCCCAGGTCTCATTCACTGCCAATTTTTTTCCAAATAAAGAAACAAAGTAAAGTGAAATATTTCTTTATTACAGAAATTCTCTAAGCTTTTTTAAAAGTAGGCCAGAGGTCTTCAAGACAGCAATATAGTTAGTAGGGTTTCCAGAGGTGGTTGTTTTTTATTTATTTATTTTAACTACAGACCCTTTTCTTAATGGAACATGTATTTTATTTTTAACAGGACATTCTAAAATTATTTGTTAATAGTATAAAATATTTGGAAACCAACTTAAATTTCACAAATTCAGATTACATCTATGGTTTTAAACCATTTTACCCAAGAAAGAATGGTTTCACTTTTGATGGCATCCAATTTGCTTCAAATTGTTTACAAATGATGAGTATTTTAAAAATGCAGTCTATATGATGAATTTATGGATGCACAGGACATTATCCACAAATAACTGGTCAAACAGAACAAACCTGATGATAGAAATTGGATGGACATTTTTCCTTAGCTGGAAACTTATTCCTACAACTCCAAAATCTACTGTTGTTAATAAATAAAATCCTAAGTATCCCATGCCCTAACTTTTGTTGAGAGATTATTTATCTCGATGTCATCACATTGGACTGACACTAGGATCTGGCACAATTTGGGCTTGATAATAGCAGAGCTGCAATTCAAACTCAATTATTATGTTTCATTGTATTCCATTGTATCACATCATGAAAGAAACATGGTTGTCATAAGTTACTGAAAAAGGAAACAGAAAGAGTAAAAATATTCTACCGTATCATGGAATAGAAAGAAATTTTCATGCTTTTAAAAAATTAGATATAGGTAATATGTCTCTAATTAGTCCTGTTATATTGGTTCTTCTTTTGCAAAGAGTTACTTGTATGTATCTTATGAATGCAAACTATATAGTTTACAAAATTTAAGTATCTAATAAAGAATCTAAAAAGTGTTAAAATTAATTATTTTATCAGGAGATAGAAAGAAATATGATAAAATATTTATATATTTTTCTCACATATATTATTGAATACTAAAATTAGTTATTAATTGCCTCTACTATTCCTATTAATTTTCTTATATAATAGGATTTATATACAAAAAATAAATAATATGAATAGTGTATAATTTCAAATAAAAGCTTATTTTTCATAATTTATTTTAAATTAGTAAAAATGTCTCTAATCATAGATGATATACTATATTATTGTGATTTTATGATAATTTGTGAGATTACTATTTAATTAGTTGTACTTTTTTAAGTATCAAATTCTTGGTAATTGAGAATGATTTTATCCAGAGAGTTTTCCTCTCCTAGGTGCTGTGGGCCACCACTAAAAAAGGGTAACTTTATCCTGAATTGTCTGCCTAGTATTTTTCAGACTATCCAGTTAAAATTAAATTGCTCCAAAAAACCACCTAAGACTTAGCTTGTGGTTATAGAATTATTTTTTTACTAACAATTTTTTTAAAAGATACTTAGATTACATAAATGTTATACAAAAAATATAGGGATTCCCTTATGCCCCATCTCCCACACCTCACACAACCTCCCACATAAACATCCTTCATTAATGTGGCACATTACCCGCAATGGATAAACACATCCTGGAGCATTGCCATTAAGCAATAACAGTAGTTCACATTGTATACCACACTCCTTCCAACACAGCTCTGTATGTTATATGATGATATAAAATGGTTTATATCTGTCATTGCAATGTCACTCAGGACAATTCCCAAGTCCCTAAAATGCCCCAGTATTACAATTACTTTTCCCTCTCCCTGCCCCCAGAGCATCCAGTGGCCACTGGCTCCACCTCACTGTTGTAATTTCTTCCATTGCTTGAATCACAATATGTCTATAATAGAATACCAGTAAGTCCACTCTAGTCAACAGGTCTTCCCCCAATCCTGAGGAGTCTGGGATGGTTATGTCCACTCCACCTCCAAGTGAGATGGGGCTTATATCCCATGGATAAGATAGATGGGATTATCCTTCCTGCAGCTGCAGACTCTCTCTATTCCCTGGGATCGCTGTTGTCCATCATCATCTCCCCGCCAAGAATCCTGAATGAGTTCATTGAGCTGTAGAGTAGGAGTTGCAGCTCTGCCAAGATTATAGGCCCAGCTGGCACATGGACAGCACAAAGGCTCCAGTCTCTGGATGTACACCTACAAACTCCAGTACCAAGTATAGGTTTGAATAGAAGGGACAAATGAACCATGTGCATGGAAGACAGATGAGTCCAACACCATCACCCTGGCTTGGCTCATTGGCTGACAAGTTTCATAGTTACATGCAACAAGAGGTCCTGACACATTGGTTTGTCCTCCCCTATTAGGAACTGCCCTTGCTCTTGAGAGATCCCTTGGGTTATTAATATCTGAAGGTATTTTTAAAGATGCTCATGTCTTGATTGAAGAAGTTAATATCTCAACATAGAATCATTTGAGCTTTTTAATCTGGGAATCTTTTTTACATGGAAAGAATACTCATAGTTCCTTAAGTTTTCTTGTTTGTTTGTTTGTCTTTTTGTTTTTTTAGCTACCAGGGACCCTGGCACTTCACATATGGGAAGGCTGTGCTCAACCCCTAACCACTGAGCAAAATTGGCTCACTTGAGTTTCTTTGTTTGTTTGTTTGTTTGTTTTAGGATGTACTGGGAGCAGAACAGAGACCTCCCATGAGGGAAGCAGGCACTCAACCACTTGAGCCACAACTGTTCCTTCCTTAATTTTTAACTAATATTAATTATTCTAAGTTTGAAATCTTAAAGCCTGTTTTATAAGAATTTATGCTCAACTTTTGAAAGCCAGAAACTCTGATTCCAGTGTCTGCTCTTAACCACTACACCATACTATGTTCCTGAACATATGTCAATATTTCTTTTAACTCTGCTCATATTCTGGTTGCCTGCTACATTAAAGTCTTTGAGCCTTCAAAGTGGATTGTCGGGAGAAAATCAGAGAAACATTGGAGCAGCACCAAGACCTTGGAAACACAGGACCAACAAGATCAGAATACCAGAAGAGAAGAAAGGTTCAGGGATGGCTGAGGAGGAGGGGTCCATTCCAGCCCCAAGAGCTCCTAGAAGGCAGGTCAAATTTCAGAGCATTCATCTTCTCAGTAAAGACCACTCTTTTAAAGTTAAACAAATAAACATACAAAAAAAAATAAACAATACTAAGAGTCAGGAACAACTGAGTGGTCTATTATAATCTCAGCAATTCCAGTAATAAAGGATGTTTAAAATAACAAGTATTTATTGAAAATTTACTGATATTTAGAGCTTTACAAGGATTATCTGATTTGATCCTGATAATATCTGTATCATTCCCTTTAAATGAAACTTAAAGAGGTCTTGTTTTGCCAAAATTCACATTACAAATGACAAAAGTAAGATATAAACTCAGGACTGTATGAAGCAAACCCTTTGCTCATGACCACGATAGTATACTAACCCTGGTCACCCATTTCACAATAATGTATATACAGGATATGATATATAAAATCTTTACCCCCAAAAAAACTGTGAAACAAGGTTGTCAATGTGAATGACTCATTAACATAACAAATAAGTTTAATCCAAATAATGGCAGGGAGGAATGGTAGACCTATCCTTTGGAGATAGAAAAAGAAAGAATAAGACCAGATGGGGGAGAAGAAGAGAAACTATAGGAAGAGACAATAGAAAATTAAAAATTCAAAACATTCCTATTGCCCATAATATTTTATTTTGGTTTTATATTTTCAAACTTTGAGCTTACATTGCATGATATATGAAGTTTGGAAGTTTCTTTGTTCTCATAGATTCTGTTATAAAAAAATACTTCTTAAGAAATGCCTTAATCATGTGAATCAATTAATAGGTCGACTGTAAACATAATCAATAGACTATTGCTCAAAGTATATGCAAAGATCTCCTGCTCCAGAAACATCTGGATTATTCTTTAAAATGCAGAAACATCAATCCATGCATTGTCCTAATTATGTAGAATCCTTGAAAACTGTGTGTTAAAAATATTAAGCACCTGATTCTGAAAGTATATTAAAGATTGACAACAAAATGGTCAATAAATTAATCAAAACTGCTTATGTTTATACTGATAAGTAATTTACTGCCTGGGCCTTTTCTTAAAGAGTCTATATGCCATTCACAGAGTCTTTGAAACAAAATATTCACAGCCCATAGAAATTACCTTTTTTTGTCTTAGTGATAAAATATAGTCATTTTATATAGTTGCCATTATTTCTCAGTCAAATCATCTTTTTACCCCACAGCAACTTCACAGCATTTTTCACCTTACATTTCTGAGAGTGTAGACCAAAGACTTACATGGGAGTAATCATGGTATAAAACACAGCTGCAACATTATCAATGGAGAATGTGGGCACCATGCACAGATAGACAAATATGTAGGGTATGAAGAATAAGATAACCACAGAGATATGAGAAATAAAGTTGGACAGGGCTTTGCACCTCCCCTCTAAAGGGTGAAATTTCAGAGTATTCAAGAAGATCATATAGGAGACCATCAAGAGGAGGAAGTTTGATAGGTAGATGAGCACACTGTTGGCAGCCACAAAGAGTGTAGGTACACATGCAGAAAATTATCAGCAAAGAGATCAAGTACCACATGAAGTTATGTAGGGCACTGGAGCCACTGAAGGACAGATTCATTGTAAAGAGGATCTGAATTGTTGCAGGATCACAGCCTCTAGCCCAGGAAACTCCTATGAGGAGGCCACAAGCCTATGAGCTCATGACGGTTGTTTAGTACATGGATTTGCAGATGGCCATGTAGTGGTCATGGGCCATCACCAGAAGCAGGATGATCTCAGCAATATCAAAAAGATGATTAGCAAAATGTTAAGTCATACATCCCCTGAAAAACATGTGTTTCCCACAGGAAGTGTGTCAGTTAGCATGGAAGAATAGCAGCCATCTATAAGGGATAAGCAAGACAGGAAGAAAAGATAAAGAGTCTAAATTTGTCCAAATCAAAAGATCTATCCTTTTTTTGTGGATCTGAATTCTTAATTCTCTAAAATATAAACTCCCTAAATTAATCTTCTTAAATAAATTCACATTCAACTTAGTTCATGACTAGACTAGCATATTTTAAATTTAATAGAAAGACAAATATGCACAAATACTTTTATGAAATAGTATTGAGGGATACTATTCTTACCACACATCATTATGTATTATTGATCAAAACCAATTACATCATGCGTTAAACAGCACATGATTAAGGAGATCAGTGGAGGAGAATAGATTCCTGAAGTGGATAAAAATGTGTGAGACTTTGGAATACAATAAAGTTGAGAATTTTAGATCTGTGAATAAAAGTTAATTATTCAACTATAAAAATAGACATCAAGAAAAAATTTAAATGCAATCCTCATTTAAACCCTTATATAAAAATAAATTCCAGATGAATCTAAACTTAAATTTAAAAATAGAAACACAAAAATGCTTAAAAAAATGTTGAAAATACAGAGAAATATTTCAATAAGAACAAATTTTTACTTATATAGATTTTAAAACAAGAATATATTGATGTCTAATATGTAAATATAAAAAATTCACATGGACAACACATTTCTGTGTAGTGTAAAACAGGTAAAAAATGTATCACAATCCTGAATTACAATAATTATACATACAACAGTAAAAGGGGGAAATTTAGTGTATATATAACTCATAAAAATTAATAAGAAAATGATCAACAAATCAAAGAAATAGGGAAAATAGCTTAAGAAACAATTCACAAATAAATGCCAATAATTTTCAAAAATGCTAAAAGCTGCACAATTATATAGAAAACATTTCAATTAAACTGTACAAATTAAATGCAATCTTTGACTTAAAACATTTTCCAAATATCATAAATGTTTATCAAGCATACATTGTTGATAAAATGGATCAACAGATATTCTGGCAGATTGTGGGCAGGAGTATATTTGGTACAACTTCAGTTGAAGGCATTTTGACCTTGAGTATTATCATCAACTTTGAAAACACATACCAAATGACTCAGCAATTCCAATTCTAGAAATTCATTCTTACACATATAAAAAAAATTGTTATTGTATAATTATCTGTCATAAAAAATATTGGAGTCAACATGAAGAGAAAAGGATATACTAATTTTAGTACAACTCTTTTTTATATTTCTATATTTTGCAGTATAAGGATAGCTGGGAGTTAGTTCTATATAGACTGATATAGATAGACCATGAAGATGTTAAATAATAAACGTCAAACTTTAATACACACAGAGATATACATACATATAAATGTAATATGCTTTTTTTTTAAAAGATTTTATTTATTTATTCATTCATCTATCCCCCCCTTGCTGCTTGTGCTCGCTGGGTCAGCTAACCACGCCGTGCGGGCGGGCTTGCCTTCACCAGGAGGCCCCGGGAACCGAACCTGGGGCCTCCCATATGGTAAACGGGAGCCCTACTGATTGAGCCACAGCCGCTTCCCATGTAATATGCTTTTATTTCCAAAAGTTATTCTTTAGGAACCTTAAAGATAGAATCAGTGACTGTCCCTAAAGAAGAGCACTGGGAAATTTTATTAAAAGTGGGTAGGAGATTTGCTTTTTACTTTGTGCATTTGTATGGCTTTCCTTTCTAATATTTATTGTTATTGTTCTTTCAATTGTTTTATTTTAAAAAGTAGATGCATTCCATATAAAAAAAAAACTATATGTAAGGCAACTGAAATTGAATACAGAGGAAAGTGTGAATTAAATATTTTACCTAGTATAATAAAATGAATGAACATAGGCAATTTAACAATAAACAAAGCTGACTGAGAGCAAAATTAATATAGATAATGCATAAATTAAATACCATAGTAACTCATTATTAACTTTTCATTCATTGTTACATATTACTTATTGACAAGCCATTATACATGCATTGCAATTTCTACGTAGAGGGATAAACTAGACATTACATACCTTTCTTTCTAGTAAGGTAATTGTCATAAAAAGCCCAATTAAATAGGAAATAATTTAATTATATTTATGATAAGTGCTTTGTAAGAACGTAGAGGGTATCATATTTAAGATGACTTATGGGTTCTAATGAGGTTTTTCATAAAAGCCAAATTATTCTCTTCATCAAGGATAACACACTTATTTACTAGTTATATGAATTTTCTTCTCCAGATATTCTTCTTAGCATTTGTCAGCTCTGAGTTTCTCAGAGTATATATTAAAGGGTTTACCATGGGGGTTATGACTGTATAAAACACACTTAATGATTTGTCAATAAGGAAGTTTCTAGCAGGTCTTGCATATGTAAAACTACAAGGAACAAAGAAGAAGACAACCACAGTGATATGGGAACCACAGGTGGAGAGGGCTTTCCTTCTGCTTTCCTGATAAGGCTTTTTAGAGAGTGCAAAATGACACCATAAGAGATGAGTAAGAGCAGAAACACAATAATGCAGATCAGCCCTCCATTGACTGCCACTAAGAGTCCAATGACATAGGTGTCAGAACAAATGAGTTTTAATAAGGGGTACATGTCACAGAAAAAGTGATCAATGACATTGGGACCACAAAATGGGAGCCCATGAAGAAAGATCAGTTGAATGACTGAGTGCAGAAAATCTCCAATCCAGGACATTATTAGCAGCACAACACACACCATTGCCTCATTATAATCAGATAATGCAAAGGCTTACAGACGGCCACATAGCGGTCATATGCCATGGCCAACAGAAGAAAGATCTCTGATCCACCAAAGAAGTGCTCTAAAAAGAGCTGTATCATGCAAGCTTGGAAGGATATGGTCTTTTGTCTAAAGAACAAGTCTGAAATCAATTTTGGGGAAATGACTGAGGCATAAATGACATCCATAAATGATAAGCCAGCAAGAAAAAAGTACATAGGTGAGCCCAGAGACTTACTGACAGTTGCAGTCATGACAATGGGTAAGTTGCCCAGCACGGTCAAAATATAGGAGAGCGAGAAGATAATAGAAAGTACTTTCTGTTCCTTTGGATTCTGTGTGAGAACCAGGAGGACAAAAGAAGTCACACTGTTACTTGGTTCCATCTACTGTTTTATAGATGCTGACTTCAGATTTAGTGACATATTACCTATAAAATAGTAAAAAAAAAAAAAGTGCATGATAAGCCTAATATTTTATAAATTCATTTCAGAAAATAGATGTCTATGGAGCATCTATTTGTGCAAACTTGTCATCATATGCATTGTGGTTAACAAGTTGACTAAGGCAATGTTCCCTTTCCTCAGGGTTTGGATTTCTAATTATGGGCTGAAAACAATATAGACCAATGAAATCAGTGCTATTAAGATAGTCACATAATGCTAAGGATGTACAGTTTGGCAACATCAACCAAACTAGGGTCAAGAAATCTTCCCAGTGTAGTTAGTAATACTTCCACTGAATTTAAAAATAAAGTGAGCTTACACATCCTGGAGCCTTGCCATGAACCATAGACCACAGTTTACACTGTAGACCACACTGTCTCCCACTCAGGTGGGCCACACTGTGGGAGATGTTTGTGTGGGATGTGGTGGGAGGTGTGGGAGGTGGGCAACATGGGAATCCCAGTGGGTTCCGTGTAATATTTTAGGTAATCTAAGCACCTCTTAAAATATATGTATATATATATATATAAATAACATTTTTGTAAGCAAATACACATATATGCATATATATTTATATATCATTTTGCAAATGTTTGAATGTATTGTGAGAATTTTTATTTTTACCCATAATAAAAAAATAAAAAAATTAAAAAAAAGTAAAGTGAGAATTGACTAGAACAAGAAACGATGGGAAGTTGTACCATTTATAAAGTAAAAAAATTAACTACTTAAGCACCCATATGGGTTAATTTACATGGTTAAAGTGGATTTAAAATTATGAAAGAAGACTATAGACCAAAGTTCACTGATGTAGTTTCTTCATACCACACTGAAACCACCTTCTTTGGGTTTTATGGGATTTCCTGTGTTTTTTTTTTTTTTTTTTGCTC
This sequence comes from Tolypeutes matacus, assembly GCA_026826555.1. NCBI lineage: Eukaryota > Metazoa > Chordata > Mammalia > Cingulata > Chlamyphoridae > Tolypeutes > Tolypeutes matacus. The sequence continues at coordinate 3,081,221 of JAKSZT010000663.1, forward strand.
AATTATAAATGCTGAAGCCATACAGTTTTTATCACCATCCCCTATCTCTTCCCTGACTTTCAAACTTACATATTCAACTACTTAGTGAATATCACTAATTGAATATCAAACTGGTTTTCAAAAAACTAAAATCTTAATAATCCACACCAAACCTATCCCTCATCTAATTAAATGGTATCATCTTCCATGTTATTTTTCAGAACAAATATCTTACAATATCTTTCACAATTTTTATTCCTCTCATATTACTTATTATTATCTTCAAAAACATTCTGTGAAGTCTACCTTCAAAATATGCTACAATTTTGACTTTCCTCACTATCTCTCTTGGCTTACTGCAATTAGTGTCCTGCCATTCTCTACACTTTTATTCCTGATTTCAACAGTCTGTTCTCCTGCAGCAGCCCAATTGATTCTTTTTAAATCTGGTTTAAATAATGCCACTCACTTTTCCAAAATTGCTTCAGTGGATTCTTATACGTGCTATCTATATAACTTAGCCTACAACACCCCAGAAGAATTTTATCCAGGTTGCCTACCCAAATTCATCTCTTACAAGTCTCATTCTGCTTGAGACATTCTGCTGTATTTCAAATATACATATTGCTTTTCCATCTCCTGAGTTCCACTGTTCTTTTATATATGTTCATTTTAATGATCAGAAACAGTTTACCTTAAAATATTTATAAATATTTTTATTTATTCATTCATTGGACAAATAATTGTAGAATACTTATATTGTGTCAAGCTTTTCCAATAAGGTAGATTCAGTCATCACAGAGGATCTCTTCTCATTTAAGCTCAGGGCTTACTCCTAGGGGCCATATAATCAGAGGA
>JAKSZT010000663.1:3102366-3159838 GCA_026826555.1 Tolypeutes matacus
TCAAAGAATGAACTTTTGGTTTTGTTTTATTCTCTGTAATGGTTTTTTGCTGTTGTTGTCGTTCTCATTTTCAATTATTTCTGCTCTAATCTTTTTTATTTATTTCCTTCTGCTTTCTTTGGGGTTAGTTTGCTGTCTTTTTTTTCTATTTCCTCCAGGTGTGCATTTAGGTCTTCCATTTTACCTTTCTTTCTTTTGGGGTAAGTATTGAGGGATATAGACTTTACTCTCAGCCTTGCCTTTGCCTTTGTTGTATTCCAGAGATTTTGAGATGTTGTGCTTTTGTATTCATTTATCTCAAGATATTTATTGATTTCTCTAACAATTTCTTCTTTTTCCCCTGATTATTTAAGAATGTGTTGTTCTCTGTATATATGCAAATTTTCCCTTTTTGCCACCTCTTATTGGTTTCAAGCTTCATTGCATTATGATCAGGAAAACTGCTTTGTATAATTTCAATCTTTTAAAATTTATTGAGATATGTCTTATGATCCAACATATGCTCTATCCTGGAGAAGGATACCTGAGAACTTGAGGATAATTTATATAATGTTCAAATGGTAACTGTTAGTTATAGTTCATTTAGCATATAATTCAAGTTCTCTGTTCCTTTTTTGAACCTCTGTCCAGATATTCTATCCAATGTAGAGAGTGGTGTATTGAAGTCTCCAACTATTATTGTTTAGATGTCTATTACTCTTTTCAGTTTTGCCAGTTTGTGTCTCATATCTTTAGGGGCACCCAGGTTAGGTTCATAAATACTTATGATTGTTTTTTCCTCTAGAGAATTACCCCTTTTATTAATATATAATGTCCTTCATGTCTTTTGTAGACACCATTTAGATGGCTCAAATTTCTTTATCCATTCTTTCAGTATATGCCTTTTGATTGGGGAATTCAATTCATTAATATTCAGTGATAATACTGTAAAGGCATTATTTACGTTGTGTAATTAATCTTTTGGTTTTCCATTGTCATATCTTACAATTATCAATCTTTTTAACCTTTTAGTTAACCTTACTAATAATTTCCATTTCTACACTCTTCTCCAAGTCTCTCATCCTTGTCTTTTCCTTTCTATAGCAATCCCTTTAGTATTGCTTGTAAATCCCATTTTTTGGTAGTAAACTCCTTCAGTTTTTGTTTGTCTGTGGATTTTAGGCCCACTGTAATTTATTTTGCAAGATAAAAACTTCTTGGCTGAAAGTTTTTCTCTTTCAAAACCTTAAATATATCACACTACTACCTTCTCACCTCCACAAGAAGGTACTCTTTTCAAGTTCAGATTCTCTATCCTCCAATTCTCTAATTCTGTTCTCCACTAGTTCAAATATGCTGTTATATGCCTCCAATATAATTTTAATATTATCCATTGTGTCTTTCGTTCCCATAAGCTCTGTTACTTTTCTTTGCAGGCTTTCAAATTGTTCTTTATTCTCATCCAGTGCCTTCTTTATATATTTTATCTCCTTAAACCTATTTTATTTTCACCCACTTGAATTAATTTAGAAGATTAATGTGAACATCATTGATTAGTTGTTTAAATCCTGTGTCTCATCAAGATTTTTTATTTGATCCTGTGGCTTGGCCATATATTTTAGTTTCTTAGTATGGCTTGTAATTTTTTGCTCATATCTAGGCATCTTATTATATTAATAAGCTGAGATTTGAGCTGAGATTCAAAACACGTTTCACTGACCAAACTCACCAAAGCAAACCACTCTCCACACCTACTCCTCTCCACATCTTCCCTTTTCCCAGGGAGGAAGATGTTCATTCCTCTCTTAGTTGGCCTCAGTGGTTTTCCCCAGGCTGTTCGATAGATGGTGGGGGTTGTGTGCTGGCAATAGATGCTAGGGCTATCAACTCATGATTTTCACTGTGACCTCTTTGTTTCTCTGTCCCTCTCCCTCCTGAATGATATGCAGAACGCTCCTTGTCTGCAGACACCCAAAGCAGCACTCTTAGACAGCTTTTTGCCCTTCCTCCATTATTTTTGTAAGAGATTTGAGCCTGTCTCCCCTCTTTGATACCATTTTCATGGAAGACCATTGAAATGTGGAAATTTTTATTTTTATTTTTTTAATTTGTTATATCTAGCAATCAGATTCTCCCATTCTACTGGGTTTGGTGATTTATCCTTATTTTTATTGTTAACAGCTATATTAGTAGGTTTGGAGATTTTTTTCAAACTCTGAAATGGTTGTATCCCTTTATGTGTATACTTATTGAAGTCTCTGTTCCTTTAGCTTTTACACAGCTACTGTCCTGATGGGGATTTGTTTTGTTTTTTAAAACTGGGAGCTAAAAAAAAAAGAAAAATTGATAGAAAATACCTTTCCTAGTCTTTGAATATTGGCTCTTTGCTGTTGTTCTATTTAAGCACTTAGCCCACATTGCAGAGACTGGGGTGAAACCATAGGACAATCTCAGTTCTTTTTGTTCATGTGTCTTGACATGTGCTTCTGTACATAGTCTTACAAATCTCCCTATGTACTGGGACATTCCAATTCTCTAATTTCCCTAGAAATATCACAGCTTTTCCTCACATCCCTGGTGCTATATTGTATATCCCAACTTGTTATGTTTTTCCCCATGTACCTTTGTTTCTAATGTTATTTCCTATTGGTTTGGTGTTCCTGCAAGCCACTTCATTTCTAGAGTAAGTTCTGGGACAAGCATGGCAGAAACACGTTTCTTGCTTTTAGTCTTTCAGTGCAAAGAGATGAATTGTAGTGGATATACATATACCCTGCTAAGTAAATAAAGGCTACTTTATCCCCTCTGGAACTCAGAGAAGGTACCTGTACTGAGATCCTGGTCTGGTGCCACCTGGCATGCAGTGGAAATGGGAGCAGTGTTACTAGAGGAAGTTATCCACCATTTTAAGTTATCTTTTCCTTGTTTCAGGATTTGCTTTGTTATTATAACCCATTGACTATTTTCAAGAGATCTGAGAAATTTCATTTTGATAATTATAGCTTATTTTTCAATTTTTCTTTAAGTGGAACAGAAGTTTGTAGCTTCTTACACTATCATCAAGCTGATGTCACTCCTCTTTGCTCCTTTTCTTGATTTCTCAAAAATGTACCTAATTTATTAATTCCTCACAAAGAAAGATGAGAAATTCAATTTAACTTTTTTATTTTTATGTAATATTTTTTATTTTTGACATGTAAAAGTGCAAAGTATTTACATTTTGTTGTGTTATAATAATTTAACCAGCCATACTTTACATGTAGAATGTTTCCAAAAATTTAAATACCAAGATCTACTGTTATATGCAATGATCATACAACAATTGTCTTTCACTATAGAACAAAGCAGCATGATTCAATCTTTAGAGAAAAAACATAATCTCTACTATCAAATCCCTGTTTTGATTCTCTTTTTTCATACTACAAATATTATCCTCAATTTATTATCTTCTTTATTACTATACTCTTTTTTTTGCTGGGATACACTTTAGTTTGATTTCTTATTCATGGTTTTTGGTTAGTAATATTTCTGAGGCTTTCATTTTCTTAAAATTTATTTGCTTTTATTTTATAGATATGATATTCTATTAAATTTCTAATAATATACAAATTGGTATTTTTAAGCTTTATTTTGGAATCAATTTATTTTGTTTTCTTTATTAAAAAATCAAAGTGACTGTAAGTCATTTGATACATCAGTGAGGGCCACCCATAGTTCATTGAATCACATTGGGAAATTCTGTTCCCTCCTTCCTACTCACTTTATGCTCAATCCCAAGGTGATGCGTAGTGCTTTTATTGTTTTAATTCCCATCTATATGCACAAGAATACCACATTTCTTCTACCCAGACATTATTTTTGAAGATCAAAGGTTTTCAAAACCTTCTTATAAATTACTACCTGTTTTCTTCCATGATATATGATCCAACATATCTAAACAGCACTTATCTTCTCTGTTCCAAATTTAGTGTCCTATTCCATTCAATATTCTAAGCCAAAATCTGGATTTCATTCATGGCTCTTTTCTTTGCAGTCTTCATCCTTCTTTTTGTTATTCTATTTATAATTCCTAAATATTTACTGAATTATTTTATGCTTCTCCATGATACCTTGGATTCTAGTCTGACATGGAAATTTTTATGAAAGCAATTCACAGAAAGTGATTTATTGAGGGAATCAGACAGTAGGAAAACAAAGAAAGAGTGTGATCTTTCTTTATCATGGAGCCAGAAGAACTTTGGAACACACATTGCACTAAGAGCTGGTTTCAATTTGTGACAAGTGGTCCAGACTTTTTTATGCCTATGCTAGTTAGTCACTGACTACTTGTGGATCCTGAGACAGTAGGAATAACCACCAAGGTGAGGCAGCTCTCATTTTATCTGGCACAAATATCTAGAGAAAGGGGGTGTTATATAATGTTAGCAATGCAAAATAGCTGGGACATGGCACCCTGACATGGTGGAGGAGATTTGTGCTGGATTCAGCAGTTATCACACAATCCTTATCCCCATTGACACCAACAGAATTCATGCTTAGACTCTTTCCTATCTAAATCACTGGGGTATTTTCTTAACTACCCTTTTGATTTCAGTCTTGTTCAAACAAGTCAGCTAGTGATCAAACTACAACTGAAGTCTCTCAGTTTCACTCAGAAGTTTTAAAGACCTTTCAGTATTTCCCCCATTGTCCTTGGCATCAATCCTTAACCCTACTAGAAGATTGATTTTGATCGTCTCTGTTCATGTCTCTCCAGATTTATGTCTAGCTATTCATACTGTTACCCTAGCAGTGCCCAACACAGTACTTTGCACCAAATATGGGTCCAAAAGTGTCCTGAATGAATGAATGAATGAATGATTAACTACAAGTCAACATTTCTTAGATATGTAATACTTTATTTTGACCTATTGGTATTTGTAATATATTCCCATGCTTAAGAATCCTCTTAACCCAATCTTATGTCTATTAACCCTTTGTAATCCTTTTCATCCTGCAGGCCCCAGTTTTTATGTCTTTTATTGAGGAAATCTTTCCTGATCTTTTCCTGGCCTTTGCTGGGTATTTTTCCCATTTGTTTTCATAACACTCCAAATGCTGTTATTTCTGCCCTCTTCTGCAATCTCCCAATGGATCACAAGCTCTCTGCAGATCTACAGTATACCAGGACCTCAGTGTCTTTTTATTCACTATTCTAACCCAGAAATTGTCACAGGACCTTGTACACTGTTTGGGCTCAAACTATTTGTTGGTTAATGAATGAAGAAAAGTAGGAAGCAATGGAATATGTTCACCTAAAATGGATTTTGGTGTAGAAAGTCATACAATTTTTACAAAAGAGCATTTAATATGAAGTGTCATCAAAAAGTAAATGGATAAACAGAGAAACATAATATAAACTGTCTACATTCATAAGTTAATGAAACTCTGCTGACAGCAGGAAGAATACCAAGGTAATACTAGTGTTTATACACAGGGAATCTTTGTTTCAATTTCTCATTCTTCAGTTTAAACAAGAGAAAACAATATTGTGATTCCCCCACAAATTATAACTAGAATTCTTCTTAAAGTCTGAATCAAAGAAAGAAACAATTCATTAGCATTTAATTCTATTTTTTCTTATACTTATCTAATTGATGTGTCTGATTTATGTTTTTATATATTCTTTATGTATTTATTGTACACTACCCATTGTTCTAATTTGCAAAAACAATTGCATCTAGCTGACAAGTATTATTAGAATATGGCTGTACACTTCACAAAAAGCTATTTATATCTGACATCCAAATATTATTTTGTACGTCTGTCTTAAAAGTTTTAAGTTTTAAATTGTTTACAGGAGCAATAAAAGATGTTTCTGAATCCAAGGTGGCATAATCTTTTTTATTTTCCTCCATCAGATATGCCAACATGAGGGGTCTCCTGGACTGGGTTTTTTTTTGTTTGTTTTTTATTTGCTTGTTTTTTGTTTTAATTAATATTTAAAAAAATATTTTAAAAGATACTTAGATTACATCAATGTTACACAAAAATGATAGGGATTCACATATGCCCCACCTCCCATACCTCCCACAACCTCCCACATAAACATCTTTCTTTATTGTGGCATATCAGCTGCCATGAATATACCCATCCTGGGGCTTTGCCACTAAGCATGGACCATAGTTCACATTGTAGACCACACTCTCTCTCACACAGTTCTGCATGTTATATGCTGATATAAAATGGCCTATATCTGTCTTTGCAATGTCACTCAGGATAATTCTCAAATCCCAAAAATGCTGCTGTATTACAATTGTTGTTCTCCCTCCCTGCACCCAAAGAATCAGTTGCCACTCGCTACACATTAATTTTGTAATTTTTTCAATTATTTGAATCATAATATGTCTATAACAGAATACCAGTAAGTCCACTCTAGTCCATAGATCTCCCCACAATCCTGAGGTGTCTGGGATGGTGACATCCCCTTCACCTCCAAGTGAGAGGGAACTTTTATCCAATGGATAAGACGGATGGGATTATCCTGCCTGCAGCTGCAGACTCTCTCCATTCCCTGGGATGTCCGATGTCCATCATCATCTTCCCACCAGGTGCCCTGGGTGAGTTCATTGAGCTGTAGAGTAGGTGTTGCAGCTGCACTGAGATTCTGAGCCCATTTGGCACATGGGCAAGCAAAAGATTCCAGTCTCTGGAAGTACACCTACAAACTCCAGCACCAAGTATAGGTTTGAATAGAAGGGACAGATGAACCATATGCAGGCAAGACATAGTTGAGTCCAACTCTGTCACTCTCAGGAACACAGATTCCAAAGTAAGTCCCATTGATAAGGTGCCAAACTCCGGAGCTATCCGCCCTGACATAAGACTTATGTGTCTCCAGAACCCTCAGGAGCCCCTCTATTAGGGGTCATATCCACATTGGAAGCCTATGAAATCCTACTGAGATGTGTATAAGTGTTACCTCTGTTATGACCTCCCAAGTCACTTTGGTGATTTGGGGCCTCTTACCGTTCCAAATAAATTCTGTAGATACTTTTTCCAGTTCCTTAAAAAATGATGTGTTGATTTTATTGGGATTGCATTAAATCTGTAGATTAGTATGGCTAGGATAGACATCTTGATGATGCTTATTCTTCCTATCCATGAACAGGGAATATTCTTCCATTTATTAATTCTTCTTTGATTTCCTTTAACAGTGTTGTGTAGTTTTCTGTACATAAGTCCTTTACATCTTTAGTTAAATTTATTCCTAGAAATTTGATTCTTTTAGTTACTATTGTAAATGGTATTCTTTTTTCTTGATTTCCTCCTCTGATTGCTTGTTATTGGTGTACAGAAATGCTACTGATTTTTTAGCATTGACCTTATAGCCTGCGATGTTACTGAACTCCTTTAGAACTTCTAGAAGCTTTGTTGTAGATTTCTTAGGTCTATGTATGTATAGGCTCATGTCACCTGCAAATACTGAAATTTTTACTTCTTTTTCAATTTGGATGTCTTTTATATTTTTTTCTTGCCTCAGTGCTCGAGCAAGTACTTCTAAGACAATGTTTAATAAGAGTGGAGATAGTGGGCATCCTTGTCTTGTTCCCAATCTCTGAGGATTTTAAGACTTCACCATTGATTATGATGTAAGCTTTGGTTTTTTAATCTATATGCTTTATCATGATCAGACAGTTTCCTTCTATTCCTATTTTTTGCAATGTTTTTATCAGGAAAAAGTTCTGTATTTTGTCAAATGCCTTTTTATGCATCTATAGAAATGATCATGTGGTTTTTTTATCTTTCAATCTGTTTATGTAGTGTATTATATTGATTAATTTTTCTCATGTTGAACCATCCTTGCATACCCTGGATGAAAACCACTTGGTCATGGTGAATAATTCTTTTATATGTTGTTGAATGTGATTAGCAAGTATTTTGTTGAGGATTTTAGCATCAAGATTCATTAGATAAATTGGTCTGTAATTTTCCTTTCTTGGAGTATCTTTATTTGGCTTTGATATTAGGGCAATGTTGGCATCATAGAATGAGTTAGGCAATGTTCATTCTACTGCTATTTTTTGGAAAAGCTTGAGCAGGTTTGGTGTTAGCTCCTTCTGGAATGTTTGGTAGAATTCAGCTGTGAAGCCATCTGGTCCTGGGCTCTTCTTAGTTGGGAAATTTTTGATAACAGAGTCTACCTTTTTACTTGTAATTGGAACGTTGAGTTCATCGATTTCTTCTTTGATCAATATAGGCTGTTTGTGAGTGTCTAGGAATTTGTCCCTTTCCTCAAAATTATCATTCTTGTTGGCATATAATTTTTCAAAGTATCCACTTATGATACTCCTTATTTCTGTGTGATCAGTATTGATATCCCCTTCCTCATTCCTTGTTTTGTATATTTGCATCTGCTCTCTCTTTTTCTTTGTTAGTTTTGATAAGGGTTTGTCAATTTTATTGATCTTCTCAAAGAACCAGCTTTTGGTTTTGTTTATTTTTTCTAGTGCTTTCTTATTTTCTATTTCTTTTAGTTCTGTTCTAACTTTTGTTATTTCCTTCTTTTTACTTCCTTTGAGGGTAGGTTGTTGTTGTTTTTCCAATTCCTCCAGGTATGCAGTTAGGTTTAATTTGAGCTCTTTCTTCTTTTATAATATATGCATTTATAGCTATGAACTTACCTCTCAGTATAGCTTTGAATGTATCCCATAGGTTTTAATATATTGTTTTGTCATTTTCATTAGTTTCAAGTTAGGTACTGATTTCTTTTGAGATTTCCTCCTTAAACCACTGTTTGCCTAAGTGTGTGTTGTTGAACTTCCATATCTTTGTACCTAATCTGGTTCTCTTCCTTTAGTATTTCTTGAAGTGCTGGTTTCTTATTGGCCTACTCTCTTAATTTCTGTTTATCTATGAGTATTTTGAACTCTCCATCATTTTTGAAGGCCAGTTTTGCTGGATATAGAATTCATGACTGGAAGTTTTTTTTTTCTTTTATTACTTTGACTATGTCATATCACTGTCTTTTTGCCTCCATGGTTTCATATTAGAAATCAGCACTTAATCATATTGAGCTTCCCTTGTATGTGATGGTTCTTTTTTTCTCTTGCTGCCTTGAGTAATTTCTCCTTGTCTTGAGCATTGGATATTTTGATAATTATATGTCTTGGAGAATGCCTGTTAGGATTTATACAGTTTGTGGTGTGCTGTGCTTACTGGACATGTACATCCAACTCCCTCAATTGGGTTGGGAAGTTTACAGCCATTATTTCCTTCAACACTCCTTCTGTTCCCTTTCCCTTTTCTTCTCCTTCTGGGAAGCCTATAATGTGTATGTTTGTGCATTTTGTGTTGTCAGTTAAATCCCTGAGTCCCTGCTGGATTTTTTCTATCTTTTTATCTATCTGTTCTACTGTTTGATTTTAGATGTATTTTTTCCACATTACTAATTCTTTCTTCAGCCTGTTCAAATCTGCTGTTATGTGATTCCAGTGTCTTTTTGATTTCTTGGATTGTGCCTCTCATCATTGTCTTATCGCTTATGTTTTTATGTATGTTTACAATTTCTTCAGTATGTTTCCCCAATGTCTTCTTAATATCCTTAATCTCTTCCTTCACTTTATTAAGTTGGTCCATGATATTTGTTTGGACAGCTGTAATTAGTCGTTCAATGTTCTGCATATCTTCCTCATTTTTACTTTGTTCATTGGACTGTTCCATGTATTCCTGTTTCTCAATATGGTTTGTAATTTTTTCTTGCCCTTTGGTCATCATCTTATCTTGATGGGTTTATTCAGTTGATTAACTTCTCTCTCTGCTCTAGAGTTTTAATTAGCTGGTGGTAAGCTTTCTCTCTGACAATTGTTCTTTCTATTCTATTTTCTTGCTTTTGTTTATGTTCCCTTGAAGGAAGAAGATTACAGCCCAAGGAATCAAAAGAAGTTAGAAAGGAAAAAAGATAATAGTAATATTGATAAATGCTAGAAGAGGGGTCTTATAAGACTTAGTAAAATGAATATTTAACTCATGTAGGCAGTGTAGAGTAATAGTGAAAAAAAAAGTGGAATACCTGCAATGGAAAGGGAAAGCAAATAGAGGAAAATATATAGTATGATTTAAAAGTCCAGGATGAGGAGGATAGAGAGAAAGAGTAAAGAGGGACCTGAAAGGATAAAGTTAATAATAATAATAATAAAAAGAAAACAGAATAGTCAAGATAGAAATTGACACCCATGAAGTTGCAGACTAATGAAAAAAGGTGGAATTTAAAAAACAAAACAGAAAGTAGAAGGCAGAAAGATAAAGGAAAGAAAAGAGATAGCCTTGGTAGACAAAATCAATATACAGAGAATGGGAAATCAAGGAAGGAGAAGCACAGCAAAGAAGAATCAAGTTAGCAACACCTAATTAAAAAAGAAAAAAGAAAAAAAAAGGTGGTGGGAGGAAAGAGAAAAGAAATGTAAGAAACAAACAAACAAAGAAAGAAAAACCAAACAAACACACAAGGGAGTAGTCAACCAAAAATAAGGAAGAACAGCATTCCTTCTTGGGCCCTTGTGTTGCCTCTCAGCCTGCTTGTGTTTATCAATCAATTACCCTGCAGTTGTCTATCTTCAGGTTTGAGGCAGATTTTAACAATTAAACTAAGTTAATTTTTTTTAAAGCAACCTTTTTTTTTTTTTTTTTGGAGAAATAAGGGACCCAAAAGGCCTCACCTAGACCAACCCCTCCACCGAGGGTACCCTAAATAGGCTCGTGGAAACTTATCAAACACTTACAACTGCCTGGCCTCCCCAGGGAAGCTGAGACTCTGATACTGGTCAGTGCAGGATGATAAAATGGGACGACACTGCCCCTCCTAAGCCAAGCCTCGTATCACAGGGTGGTTAGGTAAATCAGGGTTCCTCAGCAGTTTGCCTCTTCCTGCAGCCTGGTGCCTCTTCAAGCCTGCTGGTTTGCTTCCCAAACATGCAAGGGCATCCACACAGCCAAACCCACAGAAAGGACAACCCTATCACTCACAGACAATGCTCCTCTCATCATATTGCCAGCAGGAGTCAGGGGTCAACCTAGTCCTTTGCCCTGAGTGTGGGGCTTAGCCGGCTGGGGAAAATTTCATGATTTTATCTTGAGCAAGCCACCTCGCTGTCCAGCTCCTTCCAGATTGATGTCGCTAAGGTTCTCACTCCGTGGGCTCCCAGGCCAGAGCACTGGAGCAGGATCCTATCCCCAATCAGCTTTATTCTGTTAGAGAGACTGTGAGTGCCCACCTAAACTGATGCCATCTTGCACCCTGCATAATATTGATTACATGAAACTCAGAGATTAAAAGCCTAGTGCTTGTATAGTCCTAAACGGCAGTTAGTTACCATGATTTTGCAGGTAATGAATGATATTGAATTCTGAAATATAATTCTGAAAAATAGTAGATTTCTATTTACAAATAATGAAATATTGTTCAATGTGCCTAGCACAGTGTCTGGCTTGATAATTTGTTGCTATTATCATTCTTTGACATTTGTATCATCATTGCCTGTCAGTTTCCATGGCATTTAAGAGCATGACTGTGAAATCAGTAAGAAAATATTTGTTTTGTTATGGTCTCTTTTCTGTCAGTTTCCTAATGTAAAGATGGGGATAGTTACAGTGTCCACATCTTTGGATTATTGTAATGATTTTTTTTTCTAAGTACAAGTATATTTTAAAAATTATTTTATTTTTTATTACTGTAAAAATCTATGAATCCATTCACATGGATGAAGACAAAAGGGTTAGCTACATTTCACAGAATTTCCCAATAATGAATAAATGGTCTTTAGTTGGGATTGCCCCCATTTCTTGTACTTAATTTTGCTTCCATCAATGGAGAAACTATGAGTTGTAGTAATTAGATATGTCTTTCTCCTATAAGTATTCCTTGTGAAGATAATCCCAAATATTGTTTTTGTCCTTTCCTCAGTTGAAATATTGTTGGGCACCAAATATATTTATTTGTATTCTAAAATAACTTTCCTACTGCACAGATTCTTTACAGCATTTTTCATCTGGTCATTTCTCAAGGTATAAATTAAGGGATTTAACAAGGGGGTTATTACAGTGTAGAATACAGCAACTGCTTTATCAATATATTAGGTAGCTGCAGGTCTCAGCTACACAAATATGGACAGCACAAAGAATAATACTACCACTGTGATGTGGGAGACACAGGTGGTCAGGACTTTGTGCTTCCCTTCCAAGCTGTGGTTTTGTAGAGAGCGCAGGATGACCACATAAGAGACCAGCAAGAGCAGGATGTTTAACAGGCAGATGAATCCACTGTTAGCAGCTTTGAAAAGTCCTAAAATATGAGTGTCTATGCAGGCAAGAGTGAGCAAAGGGTTCAGATCACTCATGAAGTGATCTATGATGTTAGGGCCACAGAAGTGTAGTTGGAACATGAAGAGGATCTGTATGGTTGCATGAAGTAAACCTCCCACCCATGCCACTCCCACTAGCAGACCATATACCTGCCAGTTCATGATGGTTGTACAATGATGCAAGGGCTTACAAATGGCCTCGTGGCTGTCATAGGCCATCACACTGAGCAGGATAACTTCAACACCTGCAATAAAATGTTCCCCAAAGATTTGGGTCATACATCCATTGAATGGTATGGTCTTCTTTTCATGGAGTGAGTCTAAAATCAGTTTTGGGATATTGATAGGGGAGTAGCAGGCATCTATAAAGAAGAGATAGACCAAAAAATATTACATGGGGGAATTCAACAATGGACTTGCAATGATGGTGACCATAATGAATAGATTTACTACCACTGTAGTGATGTAAATGACAAAGAAAACACCACAAATATGATTTTCTGCATGTCTGGATTCTCTGTAAGCCTGAGGAGAACAAACTCTGTAACATCATTTCTATTCTCCGTGAGTTTCATGTGGCTTTTAATTACATTACCTGAAAATATAACAATTTTTATTAATGCAGCCATGAACTCATTAAATTTTCCAGTATAATTAATATAGTATTCTATCAATTTGGCAGGTCTTATGAGGTTTCTTCATGTTGTAAATAAAAATTATGAATTCTTGACGTTTAGTGAAACTGCCTCCCAGGTGAAATTCTGGTAAGAGAATAATTATGATAAAATCTTGTAAACACATAGCACAAGGAATCATCTTTTTTCACTAATGACTAATAACTTAATTTAGAAGTAGTGGTTAGTATACATATTTGCAGATGACTCTGAAAGGTAGGTGGAATATGGATGTAAATGTCATGGATGCAAAGTTAAGGAATTTAACCTTCATCTGTAGGAAATTGAGAACCGTGGAAGATATTGAGAATAGAGTTAAAAGATATAGAGTAATCTGTGAAAGAAGAATTATTGAGATATTGCTGTTGTAACGTATTTTATATCTTGGAGGAAAAATGGGATGAGCTTCAGAAAGGAGTGTAACCATAGACAAAGAAACTAGTTATGAGAATAGTTATAGTAATTGACACATGGAAAAACAGATGGTAATGAAAGAAAGGATAAAAAAGCTACTGTAAAGTATGTATAATATTTCTTGTCTGAATATAATTAACTTTATCATTGATTATATATATATTATAAATATGTAATGATTCCTTACTATGTAAAGAACATGGAAGTAAGAGCTTTGCACATGTGATTTCACTTAATCCTTCTAACAACCAATGTAGTTGGTATTACTCATCCATGTTTTACATGAGGAAAGATTATCTGGTACTAATAGCAATGATTATAATAACAATGATAATAAGAGCTAAACTTACTGTTCACTTTGTGTTCTAAGTGTTTTGCTGACATGGCTTATTTAATTCTCTCTACAAACCTTTGTTATTTTTATACATATTTTACATCAGGAATTGGAATCACAGAAATGTGAAGTGTCTTTTCCAAGATCAAGCAACCCATGAAGGGTAGAGCCAAGGCTCTGTCTTAAGTTGTTTTGTTTATCATTAATTTTTCATCTCATTTCTTAAACCATGCACTATATTATTATAACTACAATACTGGTAAATAATCTTCTTTGATATTATCATTAAAATATTGTTGTATTTATTATTTTAAATACTATTTTGTACATAGGTTTCTATATGTAAATATATATATATGTATGTGTGTGTGCATGTTTAAGGACAATTGAATATATTTATTGTTTAATGAGATCTTGGACCTCTCAACTATTAAAAAGTGTGATACTCTTTCATTGAAGTGCTCTCTCATCTTGGCTTCTCCTTCAGTCCCTGCTCTCTACTTTCCTATCTGTAGCCCTCTCTATGGGCTTAGTCTGCTACAAAATGTCACAGTCATTAAATGTTTTGTTCTAAAATTATATTGAGTACATAATACTGATCTTCCTTTTACAACTTCTTTTACCTTAGCTACCTGCCTTGCTATCTTACTCCTGTATAATAAGATAATAATAGTTGTCGCTCACATTGTTATGAGAATTGATTGAAAGATCATCTGTGAACTTATCCAGACAGTGCTGAGGACACACATAGGGCTTTCATAGACTCAATTTTATGACTGAGTATGCAACTAAGAGATAGGAAGTATTGACATTTATGCAATAATTCAGAGAAACATGTAGCCATGCAATAATCTCAAGAAAATCATCCCTAAATTTATCTTTAAAGAAGCCAAAGAGACACAGATTATGTAACTTATCTTGGTAACCATTCCACATTTATAATAATCAGCTGATTATGAAATTTGTATTCATGTTTCTGTCTTTCTGTGCTAACTGTATTATTTCCATCCTTATGTTTAATCTCCATTATTAAAGGTTAATATCTTATGATAAAAGTATGGTGGCAAAAAAAAAAAGTATGGTGGCAGATGTCAGGGATCTCAGTTACAGAGCATGAAATTACTTACCTTCTACGAGCCCCAATGTTTTCATATTTTGAAAGAGCTTAATGATATTTATTATCATTTAAATAATTGGGATGTGGATAATATACTTTATTACTATATTTCAAAACTGTTAAGAAATAATTTGTAAATAGGAAAAGAATAAAATTCAGTAAGAGTCAGTACTATTAAAAAAAGTACCTTTATAGTCTTTATAGTTGATCATAATGATGTTTGGGAATAGTCACAAACAATCCCATCTTCAAACTCACCTCCTCTAGGAATTACTTATAATATGTAAGATGTCACACACTTGGAAGAGACTATTCAATTAATTCAAATCAACAGTTATTAAGAAAGTGTTCATAAGAATCTGAAACTGTCCTTTTGGTCTAAAACCCGAAAAACTTTTCCCCAGAATTCTTGGATTTGAATTTAGAATTGACTCAGTTTAAATAATATGTTGAAGTGATCTTCTATATATGGATAGCTCTGTTCCTGCAGGGCAAGAGGTGGAAATTGTGGTGGAAACACATTTATATATATTGTTTTGCCCATCAAGAATCTTGCTATGGAGATGTGAACAACAGCAAATTATTTGCATTGAATTGATATTTAAAACCCATGCTGCATTTTCTCCCTCCCAGGAATAAATTATTTTCTTTGATGGAAAACTTTGTCTTAGAAATAGTTATTTTGGAGAGCCATATTTGAGAAACACCCATTCATTTGTAGGAATTGTATTCCCTGCACTTGGAAACTTAACCAAATGAGAGTCTTCATTCTCTGTGTGATCCTTTTGTTGAGAAGGCAGAATGTCATGTGAATAGCAGGGTGACATTCCAGTGTGTGAATCTTTGATGCAGTTTCCCTGTTGAATCATGTCAGAGAGGGAGATTCTGTTTCTTACCAGACTTAAAAGTTTTCTGAAAACTTGCTCTTGATTACTTGTGAGGTACAGCAATAAGGACCTAAACATAACAGCAGATATTTTAAAACACTTGATTTCTAATGTTGTTTTTTACATTATTCAAGAGGGGTTTGTAAGTAGCCAGAAACCCCAGAAGGACACAAATTAAAATTAGCTCTGATGTCTATCAGCTGGTTGTAGAATATTAGGCAGCAATAAAAATGTAGAGAGATACTTAAACTATAAGAATAGAGTGCCAGTTATTCCATATCTTTGTCACTTTGTATTTTTAGTAGTTTCCTTTTGGCCATTCTAGTGGGTATATAGCATTAAATTATTGTAGATTTATACTTTCCAGGTACCTTTTTTCATGTTCTTATTGGCCATTTGTATATCTTCATTTGTGAAGTTCCTGTTCAAGGCATCTGCACAATTTACATTATTGTACATTATTACTTGGTACATTATTACTCTCTATATTTCTTTTGTCATTCAGATGATGTGAATATAATTTTCTCAAAGTCCATGGCTTACATTTTTACATTTTCATTTTTAAAATAGTGTCATCTGATCATCAGAAGTTTATAAATTTGAACAAAGTTTACTTTTCATCTTCTTCTTTTGGTTCATTCTTATTTATTCATATTTTAGAAATATTGGTCCACTTAATTTCTTCTAAAATTTCTTCTAGAATTTTTCTTGATTTAGCTTAACATAGAGGTCTCTGACCAACTTTGATTTAATTTTTGTGTATGATGAGAGAAAATGTTTGAAGTACATTTTCCCTCTGTGAATATACAATTTATACAGCCAAATTTGTTACAAAGTCTATTCTTTTCCTACTGAAATACTTTGAAATTTTTTGTAAAATAACCACATATTTGGGTCTATTTATGACATATGTATTCTGTTCCACCAATCCATATTTTTATCTCTATTATAATGTCACAAAGTCTTTTTACTGGAGTTTAATAGGAAGTCTTGAAATTAGGTACAGTAATTCCAGGGCTCCTTCTTTGGGAGGGAATTACCATACTATCTATTTTAAATTTCTGTGTAAATTTCAGAATTATCCTGTAATTTTTTTTCCCAAAAATTTTAATAGCATTTGAATGAAATTGTACAGAATCTATAAAATTAATATGGTAAAACTAATGGGTCATTAATCCAACAACATGGTATTTCTCTCCATTTATGTGCATCTAATATCTCTCACAAGTGTTTTCTCATTTTCATTATCAGGTCTTGAATATATTTTTAAAATGTTTCTGTAATATTTCATATTTTCTAATAGTATTGTTTATTTTAATTTGATTTTACTTTCATTTTGATTTTTTTTTTTTTTTTTGCTCGTAGCAATACAACTAATTTTTCTACATTGGCTTTGAATCCTATGACCTTTCTAAATTCATTTATTGGGTCTTTTGTTGTTTTGTAAGGAACTGAACATTTTCTCTTGAGAGAATCATGCTATCTACAAATATATATGTTTTTATAATTTTGTTTATTTCTTTCTAGAGTGTGTCTTCTATTTCTTTCTCTTACCTCATTGTAAAAGCCAGGACCTCTGTTATAATGCAGAATAGGAATTTTGATGGGCAGCAGCCATCCCAGGGAATGGAGAGGGCCTGGAGCTGCAGGCAGGATAATCCCATCCACCGTGTCCATGGAATATAAGCCCTCTTTCACTTGGAGGTGGAGTGGACATCACCTTCCCAGTCCCCTCTGGATTGGGGGAAGAGCTTTGGACTAGAGTGGACTTAATGGTATTCTGTTGTAGACATATTGTGATTCAAGCAATGGAAGAAATTATAACAGTGAGGTGGAGCCAGTGGCCACTGGATGCTTTCAGGCAGGGAGAGGAAGGGCAGTTGAAAAACAGGGGCTTTTTCAGGACTTGGGGGTTGTCTTGAGTGGTGTGGCAGTGACAGATGTAGACCATTTTATATCAGCATATACCATACCTGTGTGGGAGAGAGTGTGGTTTATGATGTAAACTGTGGTCTATGCTTGGTGGCAAGGCCCCAGGATGTGTATATCCATTACGGGTAATGTGCCACATTGATGAAGATGTTTGTGTGGGATGTTGTGGGAGGTGTGGTTGGTGGGGAACATGGGAATCCCTGTAATTTCTGCACATTAAAAAAAAATAAATATATATATATAACATATGTAAGCAAATGCACATTTATGCATATATAATTATATATCATTTTACAAATATTGGTATGTATTGTAAAAAATTTGATTTTTACCCACAGTAAAATATATATATATATATATATATATATATATGAATTTTGACAGTGGATATTCCTGAGCTGAAATCTGCATATATAACCACCACATACACTACCTACACACCTCATTCAAAACCCCAAACCCACAATTGGTCCAAAATGAGAAGCTAACCATCCCCACCACCCTCAAACCCCCAGCCCCTTCACTCTTTCCTGTTTGTTTGCTTTAAACAAACCCATGGTTGACTCCCGCAGGAAATCCACTAACCTTCACCCCTGGACCACAATAAAGGGCACAAGCCAATGGATCTCTCTTGCTGTATTTGTGTGCTCTCATCTTACTGGTTGAGACACCTCAAGTGTGTGCATTTCCAGTTGATCCCTCATAGTACTCCCCTCCCTCTCTGGGATGTATTAGTAACACACTATCTTTTCTTATGCATCATTAATTTCCCATTGTGTCAGGCCTGGCCTTCATACAGACCCAAGTTTAAAATCCAACTTAACTAATTTGCAATAGTCATTTTGAGTAAGTTCCTTTCTATTTTTCCTTTGCTAACTTATTTTTTAAATCATAAGTTTTGGTTTAAGTTTATAAAATATTTCTATGCCTCTATTGAAACATCAAGTTTTTCTTCTTCTGCATTCTGTTAGTTTAGTGACTTGCACTGAATGCTTTTTGAATGATAAATGAAGATTTTACTCTTGGGATAAATTCTAGATGGTCATCTTGTATAATTAGTTTTATTAAAATATATTTCATTTCTTAATATTTTAAAAAATATCTTTGTGGGTATATGTTCCTAAGAGATATATGTCTATCATTTCTTTTTCTTTATTGTGATTTTTTTCCCCAAAAGGCTTTGGAAGTTTTATTTTCAATAATAATGACAGGCCATTCTTGTTTGTCAAATAAATCAGGCAAATATTCCAAACTCACAATTATATTTTGTTTTTCCATTCAAAGTTTGACCAAACTATAGAAATTACTCCAGTAATTTTAAAAAAATGTTACAGCAGAAAATGTAATATTCATAAATATAAAGCACATTAGAAAACAGTGTTGTGGTAGCCTTAGTAATAAAGAGTCAAAATTTTTATCATCGGTTATATTTCCATATATATGCTTGAAACCTAGGTAAAACTTATTGATCAAATATGACTTAGATGAGGCTAAGACTATTTCAGAAAGAGCAAACCATTTTCCTTGGGTTTTGAAAATATAAGTACTATATTGTTGTAAAGGCTGAATCACAGCAAATCTATCATTTGTTTGTTGGTTCTACTGTCATTTTAATATCATCTTGTATTGCCAGTTCCACGAGACTTGTCTCATCATTTTCTCTGTTATGCTTAAAATTCTCTCTTTTTTCATTTATCTGTAAATAAATGTCCTTTAACTATATATATTCCAATACTACTGATTTATATAGAAATTAGTCTCCATGCCATGACTTTTAGTCACACAAAACATTTAATCACTCCTTTTCTTTGTTTTTTTTTTCTTTGTCTCAAGTTACATTGATAAAATTCTCTAATTGTTAAATATTTATTATAAGTTTTAATATTAAGTTATAAAATACACCGAACTACTTCCAGTTTTAGTATAAGATGCACTTCTGTAGCTTGGTCTGTATTTCGTACTTTTGCCAATTGTCTTCTGAAAGGATTCTATGGCACTTAACACTTGTTCTTTTAGTTGGTACCCAACAGCATATTTTTGGCAAGTTTGTTCTTGAAGTAGTGGATGTCACTGACACTTTCAATATCATTTACTATCAATGAAGACCACTGATGCAATGTAATTTTAACTTGGTGCATTTTGATAATTGACTGTAATTTCCTTATGCAAGTGATTCTCCTCATATACATAAATTGTCTGGTCCCATTGTTTATGTATTTTGTAGGTACAGAATTTGATGTGTTTGAAAAATATATAGTAAAATATCTCACAAAATGGTGATGAGCTTAAATGTTATAATGCATCTGAAATACTTTGAAAAATGTACTATCTTGTTGCAGGTTAGAGTAGTAATTATTACTTTCTATTTCTAGTTATGACTTCTTTTTTCTTTAAGCAAAATAGATGGTGTAGTAGCTCTTTTCTTCAGTTGAGGTAGGTGGTGTTCTGAAGGAAAAAACTGATCATGTTTCACTCTAATCTAGTAAAAGTGGTTTTGACAGCTCAATATTTATAGTATAGAAACTTCGTTTAAATGGCTATTTCACAAAAGTCAAAATTGTAGTTGGAAAAGCAATTCAAAATGTAATTAAATAAAATATATTGATCCACCATGGAAACAACATACATTCTGAATTGTTTTATTGTGATTTGACTACATGATTTGGCCAATACTGGTTTCATAAAATGAGTTGCATATTGTCTCTCTCCATTTTTTTTTTTTTTTTGTAAAATGTTTGTTAGAATTAGTATCTTTTAAAACAATTTTTTTCTTTTGTTACTTCTGCTTTTGGCATATCTTAGAATATATTGTCAAATGACATGCCCTTAAGGTTTTATCCTGTGTGTTCTTCAAGGAGTTTTATGGTTTTAACTCTTATAATTAAGTCACTGATCCATTTTAAGTTAGTTTTTATATATATATTGCTGGATATTGTTTTAGATATTTCATTTGTTGGTGGATATCCAGTTGTCCCTGTACCATTTGTTGATGAGACTATTTCCTATTGGAACCCATGTAAAATCAATTCACCATATATACATGCATTTGTTTCTAAAATCTCAATTTTATTCCATTAATCTATATGTGTATATTTATGCCAGTATCACAGTTTTTTCATTATTGTTGCTTTGTAGTAAATTTTGAGATCAGGAGTTGTGAGTCCTCCAAATTTGTTCTTCTTTTCCCAGATTTTTCTGGCATTAAAGTTTACTTGCAATTATCCTTGAATTTTAGGAATTGCTTTTCCATTTCTTCAGATGTGGCAGTTTGGATTTTGATAGGGCTTGCAATGAATTTAGAAATCAGTATGGGGGGTATTGCCATCTTAATTATATTTTCTTCAATCATGATTGCAAGAGGTGTTATTAAATTTGGTGTTTAATTTTTGTCAACAATGTTTTGTAGCTTTCTGTGTACAAGCCTTGCATCTCTTTCATTACATTTATAGCTAAGAATTTTATTCTTTTTGATGATATTGTAAATGGAATTGTTTTCTTAATTTCACTTTCAGGTTGTTCATTGCTGTATAAAGAAATGCAGCTGATATTGGCATGTTGATCTTAGAACCTGTAACATTGTTGAATTGCTTATTACCTCTCACAGCTTTGTGTGTGTGTATGCCTTAGTATTTTCTATATATGAAAACATATCACCTGTGCATAGAGACAATTTTAGTTCTTGCTTTCCAATTTGGATGCCTTTTTCCTTCTTCTTGACTAATGGTGCTGGTTAGCACCTCCAATACAATAATGAGTATTAGGGGTGAGGACAGACCTCCCATTTTTGTTCCTGATTTTATTATCAAAGTATTTAATCCTTCACTATTAAGTATGATGTTAGTTGTACACTTTCCATAGTTTCCTTTTATCACACTGGGGTAGTTCACCTTTTCCCTGTTTCTTGAATTTTTCTTTTAATCATGAGAAGGAGTTGGCTTTAACAAATGCTTTTATAAATAAATTGATATGATCATATGGTTTCTTTTCTTTCATTCTATTTACATAGTGTATTTCAGTGATACAGTGATTGATTTTTTTTACTGCCAAAAAGAGTTTATTAAAACTACATGTTTGCAGATAAAAGAAACCTTGTTCCAAACTGTCCAAGACATTGAAATGCAAGGCAGATCTCATTTATTTTAAAAACAAAATTGTTCAACGTGTCCCAAAAATGATAGGATTGAACGTCATAATTTAATACAGGAAGATTTCTGTAAGTAAGCTAACACCTTGTTTTCATTTTTTTTTCTCTTTTCTTTTTTAAAAGATGTTTAGATTACATAAATATTACATAAAAAATATAGGGGATTCTGATGTGCCCTGCTCCCCACCACCACCCACATTTACCCACATTAACAACATCCTTCATTAGTATAGTACATGTATTGCAATTGATGAACACATTTTAGACCATTGCCACTAAACATGGATTATAGTTTACATTGTAGTTTACACTCTCTCCCACACAATTTTGTAGGTTAAGGCAAGATATATAATGGCCTGAATGTGTCATTGCAATGTCATTCAGGACAATTTCCAAGTCCTGAAAATGCCCCTGTATTACACCTCTCCTCCTTCTCCCTCCCCTCAGAACCTCCAGTGGCCACTGCCTCCACATCAATTACATAAATTCTTCCATTGCTATATTCACAGTAAGTCTATCGTAGCATAACAATAAGTCCACTCTAGTCCATAGTGCAATCCCCAATCCTGAGGAATCTGGGATGGTGATGCACACTCCATCTCTAATAGAGAGTTGGCTTCAGTCCCATATGGCCAATATGGGACTCTCTTGCTTGCAGTTGTAGACAGTCTCAGTTCCTTGGTGATTAATTTTCAACTTTAAAACATTCTTTCATCCCTATGATAAATCCCAGGGATGAATGTATGTTTTAAATTTTCCTTTTGACCTCATTCAAATATATCATTCTGTACTGTTGACTATTTTCACAATTATATGCTACCATCACAGCCATTACCAAAATAGTATCCATTACCAAAATAGTATCCATTACCAAAGTTTTCCCATTGTCCCAAATATAAACTCTGTATATTTTAAAACTTAATTCTTTATTCTCCACCTCACTACATCTCCTGTAAATGATACTCTAGATTCTGACTCTGAGTTTGCTTATTCTAATTATTTCATATCAGTGAGTTCATGTAATATTTGTCTTTCTGTCTGGTTTTCCTCATTAAACATGCTGTCATCAAGGTTCATCCATGTTGTTGCATGAATCAGAGCTTCCTTGCTTTCCACAGTTGAATTATACTCCATTGACCACATTTTGTTTATCCACTCATAGGTTGATGGACACTTGGATTTCATTCATCTTTTGGCAATTATGATTAAGGCTGCTCTAGAAAATTAGTGCCCAAATACTGTTCAAGCCCCTGCTCTCAGCTTTTTAATTAGGAAGAAGCAGGATTGCCAGGATGTACGGTAATTTTATATCTAACTTTCTAAGGAACTGCCAACATTTTCCCACTATTTCCATTCTCACCGGCGATGAATATATATGCCTATTTTTCCACATTCTCTCCAACACTTGTAATTTTCCAATTTTTAGTTAGTGGTCATTCTAGAGAGTAAGGTATGTTATCTCATTGTGATTTGGATTTTAATTTTCCTAATGGTTAATGATATTGAGCATGCTTTTTGGCCATTTATATATCTTCTTTGGAGAAATGTCTGTTCAAATCTTTTGCTTATTTTTCAACTGGTTTGTCATTTTCTTGTTGAGTTAAAAGATTTCTTTATATGTTCAGTATATTAAAACATTATTGGCTATGTGGTTTTCAAATATTTTCCCCCAGTGTGTAAGCTGTCAAGTTTATTTCTATGTATGGCTTCTAGATACTGCCTCATGCCCTTTTATTTCAGCCAAATGAATCCCTTTAGCATTTCTTGTGGAACACGGATACTAAAAATAAACCCTCTGTGCTTTTGTTGTTCTGAGAATGTCTCACTTTCTTCTTCATGATTGAAGTATAGTATTTCTAGATCCAATTCTAGGTTGACAATTTTATTTTTTAGCATTTTAAATATGTCTTCCCGTTGCTTTCAATCCTCCAAATTTACCGAAGAGATATTGGTTGATAAACCTATTGAGAATCTCTTTTATGAGACAAGTGATTCTTTCTTGCTGTATTTAAGATTCTCTTGCTGCCTTTGTATTTTGAAAATTTGATTATAATATGTATCAATGTGGACTGTTTTTATCTTATTTGGAGTTCACTGCACTTCTTGGAGGTGTATATTGTTTTTGCATCACATTAGGGAAGTTTATTGTCCATTATTTCTTAAAATATTCTTCCTTTCCATTTCTCTTTCCTCTCTCTCTCTCTGGGACTCCCATTTTGCATATGTTGGATAAATTGAAGGCATCCCACAGTCTTTCATGTTCTATTAATTTTAATTCATCCTTTTTTATATTTATTTCTGTTTCTCTGACTGGATTATCGCAACTATTTTTTAAGTTCATTGCTTCTTTCTTCTGCTTACTGAAATCTTCTGTTGAACACTTCTGTTGATTTTTCATATCGGTATGTACTATTGACTACAGAAGTTGTGTTTATTTTCTTTTTATAATCTCTTACTTTTTATTGGTAATCTTCATTTTGGTAAGACATCATTCTTCTAGTTCCTTTACTTCTCTGTCTATAGTTCATTTTACTCTTTGAATATATGTACCATATTTGATTTAAAGTATTTTTCTATTTATTTCAATATATGAGTTTCTTCAGGAACAATTTCTCTACAATTTTCCTGTTAATGTGATATTCTTAATAGTGCCTTTATACATTTTAATTTTTAAATTCAAAACTGGACACTTTGAATATTATAATGAGTTATTTCTGGACATAAGATTCTCTCCTCTTCTTAGGGATTGATGTTTTTACTTGTGAGTGAAGTTGACAGTTTATTGACTTTTCTGAACTTTTTCTAAAGACTGTGCTCTTTGTTGTATGTGGTCATTGAAGTCTCTATTCAGAAAAGTCTGTAGCAAGCTAGTGATTTGACAGAGATTTGATTAAATGCTTATTACCAAAACTATATTGTTTCATTCCTTGCTCTGTTTGAGTAATTTTTGAATACTTTGGCTTTTTACAGCTCTG
Source organism: Tolypeutes matacus (assembly GCA_026826555.1). Taxonomy (NCBI): domain Eukaryota; kingdom Metazoa; phylum Chordata; class Mammalia; order Cingulata; family Chlamyphoridae; genus Tolypeutes; species Tolypeutes matacus. The sequence goes on from JAKSZT010000663.1 coordinate 3,127,161, forward strand.
CTAATCCTATACTTCCTGAATATATAGAGCCTAAACTTCAGGTACAGACAAAAGCTTAAGATCCTCTCAGGACTTTTCTGAGCATGCACATACCCCTGAACATATATGTGGACTTCTAGATTACCTGGCATACAGAAGAGCTTTACAAAGACTTTATCTCTGCACGTATATCCTTCCATAGCCTCCTCCTTACCAAAATTTTCCATCTCCTGCTGATTTCTCCATCTGGTGTTATTTGCATTAAGCAGCTGCTGCCACTATATTTGCCTTTAGTTCTTTAGCAAATAATGCCCAAGAAGTTCTCCAGCTTGAGAAATTTCCAAGGCATGAGTAACAATGGCAATGCCTGGAGTAAAGTCCTCACAGATCCATCAGTCAAGTGAAAATGCACATCCACAATTCTTTAAAATTCTTTGTTCCTGGTACACTGAGAATGTGGGCTATTCTGCAATGGCAGTTAGTGAGTTAAAATGATGTAAGGCTATAACTGTATTTATCAAGTCCCTTCTTCATTAAGAAGATTGTGTTCAAAAGTTCCAAAAAAGTTTATTCTGTTTATTGACATTTTTATCATTAACTTAGTAGAACAATTGGGTTTTGGAATTCCTTAATTTGCCATTTTTTGGTCATATCACAAATCTATTTATTAAGGAAACTGTATCATGCCTCTATTAGGTTTAAAAAGAAATGGAAGATCAGTTTACTTTCAGATAATCAGTCAATATAATTCACCAGTAAAGAAAATAAAAGAAAAAAAATGATTATCTCAACAGATGTAGAAAAGCTTTGACAAAATTCACACCCATTTTTCATAAAAACTTTTAGCAATATTGGGAGTGAAAGAAAAACTCTAATATTAGAAATATAAAAGCTACTCTAAAAAATTGTGAAAGATTGAACAATTTTATCCTTTTTCTTTTACTTTGAGTTTTTCTTTTCCAGAACACCTGTATTTTAAGCTTACTAAGTTAGTTTAACTATGACTTTGGATGCACACACACTGGATTGAAAAAACTGAGATGAGGGTTGTTTTTTTTTTTTTTAATCTTTTTTTTTAATTTAATTTTGTGCATTTAATAACTGAAAATATAAACAATTGAAAACTAAAAACAAAACACAGTTGAATAAAAACATATATTTCTCAATTAGATGTATTAGTTACATATTTTTTTTTAATCATACAATATGATACACAAGATATTTGGTTTATAGTAATGAATTCATACAATGTCCTTTTGTGTCTGGCTTGCTTTGCTCATCATAAAGTCTTCCAGGTTTATCCATGTTGTCACATGATTTATGACTTCATTTTAAGAATTGATGGGTCTTAGAGTCATCATTTACCCAGACGGTGGATTATAATCCTCTATTCTGTGTTGTGAAAAAAGTGATCTGTCTTTCCTGACCAGTTTGTATGTAAGAACAACCTATGGTATTTATTTTTCAGTATTTTTCTATGTTGTTAATGATAAGTCCCACAAAGAACAAGAGTGTTTAGTAATATGTTGGATTTCAAGTCTAACGTTTTTTGGTAATATTCCAATATGTGTACTTCTTAAAAATAAGTCTTTCTTGTATGAAACATTCTCTTCTCTTTGTTTCTCTCTTTCTATCTTTGTTTCACCTGTTATCATCAGTAAATGTTTTCTGGTACTTTACAAGGGCCAACATAACAAATATAAATGTGACTGATCATAAGTCCAGGAAGACACAACATTCTGCAAACCAATTATTTGAATAGTGACCTGGATTTACAGTTTGCTAGAAAAATCCACACTCAGCTCTAAGAGTCAAATTTGAGAAGAATACATTTTCTATATTGTGGAATAAGAATTTGTAAAATTTATGAATGAATCAACAAAAAAATGTCCCCAGGCCAAAAGCAGGAATACAAAACAATGATTAAAAATTTAAGGTAAGGATTTCTTTAGTAGATTGCTCTTTTATTTGTTTTTTTTAATCTAAAGAATTTTCTTTTTGACATTAATTCTTCTTTCCCTCATTTTCCTATTTTCCTCACTTAGTATAAGATTTTAGAATCTTTGCATTGTAAGAGATGTTCAGAGGCATTTTATTTCAAATTTTTTTTTTACTGTTGAGAAGAGTGACAGCATACAGAATCAAAAATAATAGAAGTTTACGAGAATTTTAATCTTCACAACAATCCTATTCATAAGTATATTTATCTTTTTCTAACCAATGAAGGAGTTACACACTGAGAGATAATATGAATTAAAGTTGAACACTTAATAAGAGATAAATCTGAAATTCCTATTTCTTTGGATTTTATACCCAGTTCTCTTTCTTTGTTTTCCCATGTATTTCTATCTTTGACTTTATCTCCCACTTTCCTTCTCTTTTGCCTCTTTTTCTTTCCTTCTCTCTCAGCAAATTCTTATTGAGTGTTTACATTTTGGTCAGCACTGGCAATATAAGAATGACTAAGGTCTGATATTTGCCTTCACGAACCAGTAGTGTTGGACACATACAGCTGAATGCAAGACAATGTGGCAAGTACAGTAATGGAATTCACCATAATCTCTGAAATAGAGAGCATGTATCTATGCCAATGTGCAGTCTTGAGGAAATGAAGAAGTTTCCAGACAAGCAAAATCGGAAAAGGGATGGCTATGGAGAAAAGTGAATAAAGTAATCTTTATATGTCTTTGAGTCATTTTTTATGACTTGAATAAATATCATAATTTTGTTTTTTATCTATATGTGTATGTAAGGCCATTTTGGAGGACGACGCATGCACCTTTGGGTATTTGTGAATCTGACACCTATATGGCCATATCATGGATTGGATCTTGAAAGTCAATGCACAATATTTGTCTTTTCTCCTTTTAAAAGTTACACATTCGACTTGCAGAAAGTTAAAAGAAATTCAGGATATTATAAAGAAAATAATACCTTTAGTATTACTTGTAGAATATAAAAAAATAAAGGACTAACACAGTCTTCTGCCTGAGCCATGGTGGACAGTTCCAGGACAGTAGATGCACAGCTTGTGAGTCTGGCACTGCCTCTTGTGGAAGCCTGACCCAAATCTGTAGTTTTCTTTCTTTGTCTCACAAACATGGCCAACAATAAGAATGCTAATTCACCAGCTGACTGCCTTAACAGATTCAAGAAAAAGGGGATAGACAGTACCTAAATGAGGCAGCAGCATATTGAAGTTAATGTGGACCTGAGGATAGCTAAGATGTATGACCATATGCTGAAAAGAAGAAATGTCAGTTCTTTTCCTGATGGTGCAGCTTCTCCACTGCAAGAAAACCATAACAACCAGGGTATGGTAAATTGGTCTGTTGATGACAATGTCAAAGGCATTAACAGCAACAATTTTTGAAGTTAATTTGCCTGATTTTTTTTTTCTTTTGGTATTATGTGCATCCTGGAACTTCACAGAAAACTTGGAAGGAGTGGGACTGATACTCCATCAGGCCTTGAGGACAAGAATCAAGCCACAATTGCCTCTGAGACCTTGAGATCTAATGGAATTTGCCCTGCTGGCATTTGGCTTATTGGGGCCTGTGATCCCTCTATTCATTCCTTTTTCTCCCTTAGGGAAAGGGATTGTTTATCTTATGCCTACCTCAACATTGTATGCTAGAAGCAGATGTTTTTGAATTTCACAAGTCTATAAAGAGGAAATTTGTCCAAGGAAGGACCACAACCAGTTTGATTTTGATGAGACATTATGCTTAACAATGTTCTAAAATGGTTAAGGCTTTTGGAATATTGTAATGATATTAATGTATTTTGTCCCCTCATCCTTTGTGTGTTAACCCATTTGTAAATAGTACCCTTAAAGATGTTATTAGTTAACATGTGCCCAAATTGAATGAGAATACAGTTTTGCTGAAGTCCTTTTAAACAAAGGAAATTGGAAATGGAAGGAGAAGTTGGAGGAGCAGCCTAATGCTGGAAGTCATTGAAACCTGAAAGAAGTAAAAGATACAACTTTGTGCATTGCCATTTCAAGGAAAAGCCAACTAACCTCAAACCTTGATACAGAAGTGTATTAGTCAGCCAAAGGGGTGCTAATGTGAAATACCAAAAATGGGTTGGTCTTTAAAAAAGGTATTTATTTGGGGTAGAAGTCCACAGATGCCAGGCCACAAAGCATTAAGCTTCTCTCACCAAAGTACATTGCCACGTGTTGGAGCAAGACAGCTGCCGACATTTGCCAGGGTTCAGGCTTCTTGGGTTCCTCTCTTCCAGGGCCTGAGTTGCTCTCCAGGCTTAGCTCTTCTGGTTCCTCCACAAGGTCAGCTGTAGACTATCAGGGGAACAGCTCACTTTTCTTCTCCTGGGGCCTTCTCTCCAACATCAAAACTCTAACATCAAAACTGCTTCTCAAAAACTGCCTCCAGAATATGAATAAGGTTAAAATAAAGAGCTGTATTTATTCAGAAGAGATATTATAGCAGAGTGTTTAAGAGAAGACTCTGGTGTTAGGTTTCAGGTTTGAATATGACCTCGGCCAGTCATTTAACCTTTCTATACTTAATTTTCATTTGTAAAATGGTAAGAATAGTTGTGTTAATATATGTTACATGCTTATAATAGTCCTCGGCATGAAATAAGCATTTTAGTGGTTTTAAAATAGAATACATATTGACCTGTATTGATCCAGGTTACAGTTTAGGTAGATTAAGGCTGATGTCTCTTCTAGAAATAGCAAAAGCCTCATTCTATCTGGGTCAGGGCTTCTGCGGGTCTTGCCCTGGCCTCATTTCTTTGTCACATAACTTTCTCTTTGAATGTCATGAAAAGACATTACTGATCTTTAGGGACATTATTCAGTCTCTGGAAGTCCTGTAGACAACAATGTTTCAGATAACATTGAAAGACTTTTGGCTTCAGAGTCAACAGAACAGTGATTGAATTCTTTCTTATCAGTTTATGTAACACTGCACACATTTCACAATCTTCAAAATCATATTTTAATCCTAGTTCATAAGTGATATAATAGCATATACATCCTAGGGCTATATTAAATAATGAATGAAATAAAGTGTGCAAGGAATCCAGAAGGGAGTCTGGTACCCAATAGGTGTTTAATAAATGTCTCTCTTTGTTATCTCCCTCACTTCATCAATCTCATTTCCATCTGACTTTTAAAATATTCTATGATTTATATTTATCATTCAATTGAATGTAGATATAATATCTCAATTTTTTAAACTGATATGACAAATACCACACACTAGTTGGATTAAAGAAAAAGAAAATTGTCTCAGTTTTGGACACTAGAATTCCAACATCAAAGTGTCAGGAGGACATGCTTTCTCTCAGAGTCTGTTTCCTTCTCGTGCTGGGTTTTGGTCAATTCTTGGGGTTCCTTGGCTTATAAATGCATCACACTAATTTCTGCCTCTGTTTTCATATGGGAATCCTTTCTTCCTCTTGCTTTTCCTAAATTCTGGTTTCTACTTGGGTGTCCAAATTCCTTCTTTATAAGGACCTCAATACTTTGGATTAAAATCTGCCCTCATTTATTTTATCCACATCGTAACTAATAATGCCATCTTCAAAGGTCCTATGTATAATTAGGTTCAAACCCACAGCACTTGTCTTAACATTTGAGCATGACTTTTGTGGATGACATGATTCAATCCTCAACATTATTTTAGGAGGCCATGAGGAACATTCGAATATTGAGAGTAAACCCAATAAAATTAATGCAGGATGGATGAGATTAACTCTCTGAAGAAGTCACCGTACAGGTTTAAATGTCTCTTAAGTCAAAGTCCAGTAAGAAAAACCACAAAATTTAATGACTTTTTTGAGACAAATAAAACAATAGAATAATAATTGGAGAGAAAACTATCATTTATTGAATACAATGCAACAGATACTATGCAGGCCTTATCTTGTTTAAACTTTATAATAGTCTTATGAAATAGGGACTGCTATTTCTGATTCCTATATAATTAATTGAAGCTTTGAAAATTTAACTGTTTCCAAGATCACAAGTTAGTGAATACCTGAGGTAAAATTTGAACCCATGTTGTTTGGCTCCAGACCCTACCTTTTTACAACATTTTCTAGAGGAGATATCTAGGTAATAAATACAAATAATCATGATAAATTCTTACAGTGAAAAGTACTAAAAATGAATGAAACAAGTGATGTAATAAATAGTGGCTCAAAGGCAGGGGCCACTTTAGATTGGGTGTTCAAGGAAGACCCAAGAGCAAATTTGAAGTGTTTATCTAAACATGTCCAGGGATGAGAGCAAACACACTGAAAATACAGGAGTAAAAGCACTAGAGGAATTTGAAGTCAGGAGAAGGTGAATTTTATTTGACCTGTATGAGCATCATTCTCCACACTCCTCTATTCTAATTCAAAGTTCACCAACAACCTTATCTGTATTATTATAAATTCAGTTCTACATTGAAATCAAGATGGAGATAAATAACACATTTCCTCCAGCAACATTCTTTTTCCAGAAAACCTTGTCTATCCTTTGTGGTAGTCTCTATCTGTGGTAACTCTCTGATGTAGTTCACAACAGAGATCTCCACTGTCCCTCTTCATGGACTACTTTTCTTTCAATCATGACATTTTTCCCCCATATAAATGCCCTGTATTCACTTACAGAAGCTGAGCTAAGATGTTATCTGTTTAACCAAAATTATACCAAATTCTAGTTAGCCTTTTCATGGTCTACAAGATCAAGCACAATTGCTCCCCACCCAAATGCATGTCTCTATGACCTCATCTGGCCCCACTCTTCCATGTTCACTGTGTTCCATTCACAATGGCCTCTTTCGGGCCTTTGGGCCTTTGTGCTGCTTCTTCTCCCTTACTGAAATGCTTCTCCTATAAATCTTCACATTGCTTATGTGTCTACAATTCAAATAAATTACCCAAGGTCACAAGCAGAAGTATTTCTGAGGTGGGATTTGAACCCATGTAGTTTGGCTCTAGAACCCAAATTTTCAAACACTTTCAAGTGGAGAGATATAGGTGAAAAATAAGTAAACTTATAAATAATTGAGATAAGCCCTGAGTGTAAAAACTGCTAACAATATCGTGTTCTTTTTAAAGAGGATTTCCTTAACCACCCATTGTAAATGTATCTTTTGTTTCCTTGAATTACTCTCTATCACCTTTCCCTGTTACAACTTCTCTATGGAATTTTACAATCTGATGCATGTGTTTATTGTATCCCTTTCCAGCAAATGGATTATAAACTTCATGTGAGTAGAGTCATTTTCTTTTTTATTGACTATTCTATCAACAGAACCTACAACAAAAGTTGGCACAGAAAAAAAAATGTTTAAAAAGTATTTCCTGAATAAATGATCATCATATTCATTTAGCCTTCTGAAAAGTAACTGTTTTTGTAAAAAGGAACCTTGTTAACTGGAAACTTCTGAAATTGTTGACATTCCAACCCTGGTATTAAGTGAAATGGAAAGCTTAGACTATTTTGTAATATAAACCAGGGTTCTTAGTGAGGACTCAGAATAATCTCTAATTAGTTTAATGAGAATGGCTTTATTATATACAATTAAGTACTTTTAAGATTCTTTAGGGGAAGCAGCTGTGGCTCAATTGGTTGGGCTCCTGTTTACCATATGCAAGGCACTGGGTTCAATTCCTGCAGCCTCCTGGTGAAGGCAGGCCAATCCATGTGGTGTGGAGAGATGGCACAGCAAGATGACGCAACAAAGGGAGACAAGCAGACACAGAACAACGCAAAGCAAATGAGCACAGGGAGCACAAGCAACAAGAGTGGGATAAATAAATAAATAAATAAAAGTAAATCTTTAAAAAAAAAGACTTTAAAATCACTGCAGTCAGAGTCTAGATTGAGTGATGGATGGAATTCATGAGGGAATATGTGGGGAGGAATGCCCCTGGGACATACCTATATGGAATATGAATATGATCAAGTGATCATGGGGTGTTGTCTCAGTTGTGGAGACCCACACAATTACTGAAAGAATATTGAATTCCCATCCTTAGGTGTCCTGCTACATTCTCTAATAGAATGGCAAGATTCCCCCGAGTACATGGTAAGTATATAGGAAGACAGACCATTATGCCAGACCCTTGATATTGATGGTTGTATTTATGAACCTTGTTCTTGTGAAATTGACACTAAGCCTAGTAATATATGTTGCCTAAGAGTTACTCTGAAAGCTTCCTTTTTGCTCAAATGTGGCCTTTCTGCAAGACAAACTCAGCATCTCAGCATATAAACTCACTACATTCCCCTCTGGCATGGGACATGACTCCAGGGGATGAGGCTCCCTGGCTTCGAGGGATTATTACCAAGCACCAAATAGCCTTGACCAAAATGCAGAAATATTAAATACAAATGAGTTTTTAGGACTAAGAGATTTCAAAGTGAGTAAGAGGTCATTCCAGAAGTTATGCTTATGCAAATCTCAGGAGGATCTCATTGACTGTCACAATAAACAGTGCCTCCAACAACAAGGATCCTGAGGGCTCTAGAGACATCTAGATACCATAGGAAGGGCAGGAAATCTCAGGAATTTGACAGCCTGTCAGTGGACTATACTTTGGTATATATGCTCCCCAATGTAACAGAGTTAGACTCATTTATAATTTCCCTAAAAATGGCTCTTCTACACCTTTTATTTGAACCTATAATTAGCACTATACTTGTTTAGTGTATGTCCCAGAGACTTAAATCTTCAGTCTGTTCATATGCCAATTGAGCCCTGAATATCAGCAGAGGTGTAACACTTACTCTTCACTTCATTGGACACTCCCAGGACCACCAACAAAAGAATGAAGACAGACAACATCCATCCCAAAAAACAAAGTATCGACAACTGCAAACAAGACAGTACCATCTCTCTGCCCCATGGGATCTAAGCCCCCTCTCAGTCAGAATCTGAGTGGGTGCCACCATCTCAAAATCTCAAGAATCAGGAATGAACAAACATAAGAAAGGAATGCAACTAAGGACTAGAGAAAACTTTAATATTCTAGCAATGGAAGTACTTGTGTCATTGATATAAAAGCAATGGCCACCAGAGGTTCTGAGGGGAGGGAGATGGAAGAATAGGTGAAACATGGTACATTTTCAGGACATTGGAATAATCCTGCATGGCATTGCAATGATGGATGTTGTCAACACATAAAATTGTGTGGTGCAAAGTGTAAACTATAATGTAAACTCTAGACCATTATTAGCAGCAATGCTTCAATATGTGTTCAACAGTTGTAACAAATGTTCTACATTAATGAAAGATGTTGTTAATTGGGAAAAGTGTGGGAGGATCAGGGGGTGGGGTGCATGGGAATCCCCCTATATTTTTCATGTAATATTTATGTAATTCAAAGCTTCTTTCAAAAAAGTAATCTGGGGGTAAGAAGGATTGAGCCACAGAGATCCACATTGAAAAGCCTGCCTTATATGACTGTCCTGCTAAGCAAGCTGCTGCTGCTGACACCACAACTGTGCTGCCACTGTCCAAACAGGAAAATTGCTGCCTCTCCCTGATTTCAGAAGGACCCTGGATTCTGCTGAGCCCTCATCAGTACCCAGCCTCATATCACTAGTTTCCAACTCAAAGACTTGCACAGATGTACATGGTTGGCACAATCCAAGTCATATGTCTGTACTCTACAGACATTGTACTTTCTTGGTTTTTATGTTGGAAAATTGTATTTTTTTTGGTTTTTATGTTTGTAAAATGGTTTCACACATTGGGAAACTAACAAAATCGGTGGGATGCCTTCAAAAGAATTTTAGTAGCCATACAACACTTATGTTCAGTACATTTCATGCGTGAGAACATATGTAATTTACTCCATAGGTAGTTTTTTTTTTTCCAACAAAACTGATTTTTCCTTAAACATAGGGAAAAATGGCAGACATAAAGAACCCCAAGAAGTTGGATAGTAGGAAAAATATCACAATTGATCCTACAGAGAGTATTATTCATATATTCGTGTAATTTTTACACAATACCTGCTGTTCAAGGCATGTTGCTTAATGCTGAAAAAGAAGACACATGAATAGAATAGTCTAACCTTTTGGAACTAGAATAGTGTAGCATATGATTTGTTAGCAATTTTCAAGTAGTTCTTTCACCTTGATATTGAGATGTTTGGTCAGATGCAAGCTTCCTCAATTACAAATTGTTCTTCAAAAATTTTTTATTGTCCCTTTAGAAGAATTTCAAATACAATCCAAACCCTTATCAAAGTCTACACTGTCCTCAGCATTTGCTTGATATTCATCCCTTAAATTTCAGTTTGTTCTGTTCTGACCCTTTCCTATTTACCCTCCAATACACTGATCGTTCAGTGGCTTAAAGTTGATGAACTCTTTTCACATTCAGTACTTCCACATGTAACCATTCTTCCCATGGTAGTGATATCTTATCCTTTGAATCTCCAATTAATTTAATCTTTATAAGTAGCTTTCTTTGCCTGCCTTATTGAAATGGAGATTTCTTCCTCTTATTTTCTATCATAGTACTGTGTTTACTTTATAGAACTTATCACAAACTGTAACTACTTTAAAAACTCATTCACTTATTTATTAACTATTACAAGAATGTAAGGTCTATGCAGGCAGTCTCTTTTCAAAAATTTTTTTGGTTTTAATAAATATTGTACCCCTAGCTCATAGCATAACATCTGGCACATTATATCTTCTCAATTATTTTAATGTATATTTGGAGAAATATTACTTATTACATATAAATGAGATTAAATTCTAACTTATCTGTGGCAATTTGTAATTATTTTATGAATTCCAAAGAGAAAAAGTTTATGTTTTTAAGCTAATCTCTTCCTGTGTGTGTGATCCCTTTGATTGTATTAAAATCTGTTGGGGGTCCTTTGATTTGATTATTTGATAAGACCGATTTAGGGCTTTTGATTGAACTATGCCAGTGAAGCATGACTCAGGTTCAGTTTCTGCACCCTTGTTGGGTCTGATATAAACTCAGACACACAAAGAGAGAGAGACAAACAGACACAGAGGAAAAGGAAGCTGCCATTTTTGATATTGCCCTTGTGAAAGAGTACTAGAGGATAGCTGAAGCACAAAGCCCCCAAAGGCTGGGTCCATGGAGCTGCTCAAGAAGAGACAAGTCCTAGCCTGGATGCCCACAGCTGAGCTCAAACCTCGGCAGAGAGTGGCAGCCATCTTGCTTCAACTCATGGTAGCTGAATTTGGTGAGAAAGCACCTCTTATGGGTTCCTCAATTTGAAATTTTTCTTGGCCGCCTTGGAATTTTAAATTTTATTGCAAATAAATTCTTTTTATAAAAGCCAACACATTTCTGGCAGTTTGCATTAGCAGTCCATTGACAAGCTAAAACCTTATATAACCACATTTAAAGACAAAATTATTTGAGTATTAAATAAAAAGAAAGAAAAGTATGCTATAATAAAATGTGAAAATAAGTAACAAATTCATCTTATTGCAACAAATGTGTGGCTGATATTTTATTCTTGATTGCTAAAACTCATAATTTTCTGTGGCTATTTTTTCTCCATGTTTCATCATTGTAGACTCAATTATGTGACTGGTTTAGTAGCTTCTTTATATTTTGATATTCTTTAAAAATTGTGTAGAAAATCGCAGAGAATATGATTAAGCAGAAAGTAGTCTTGGACATACTCCAATTGTAGAATTCAAAATTAAATGTTGAGGTTAGAAAGGATAAAATGTCCAATGTTCTTTGCCCATATAGAGGGAAAAAAAGATTACCCCTTTAAAAACTGTTATAACTACTTCATGAGATGTTTTATTAAGCTTAAATCATGATATGAAAAAGTCAGAATAATACCCACAAAACCTAAAACATGATTACTTTGTGCCATAACAAAATTCTGAAAATCTCAAGTACAACTAGTTTGACCAGTTCAACACAATAGAATAAAATGGACAAATTTTGATTGATGTTCTTTCTTTATCAAAGATTTCAGAAAAGAAGTTACTTGGAAAGAATTCCCTCATAAATGTGTAGTTCTATCATCTAAGGTAGATAAAGAATTTGCTTGCCTACTTAATAAATTACCCTAACAAAGGAAGTTTTTTTTTTTTTTTTTTTTTTTTTTTTTTTTTTTGGTTTGCATCATGGAATTCCTTTCAAATAGATGCATAGTGCAAATAATTTTCTGGCATATTAAGAAGAGCCTGTGAAGAAAAAAGATAGACATAGATATATGAAATCAAATTTGTTCCCAAGAAAAAATGCATATTTTTTCCTTCTGTGGTAATGTTGGATTAGGGAATGACTTTCCAGTTCCTTATGTGTAAGTTAAAAAGTCTCCTTCAGAGTATGAACAAAGTTTCAAAAGGTAAGATTTTAACAGTTATTAGGGGAAAGCAAGCATTGTGATTATGTTAATTTTCTTATTATGTAAGAAATTATGTCACTTGAACTTATAAGATTTGAAAAGGTGAAAAAACTGCTGGACACCAAGTGAATTTGAAGACAATCAAAATTATATAAATTCTAGTTTTTAAAAATATCTGACCTTGAGAAGAGTAACTGACAATTCTGAACGTCAGTATTTTGCCTATAAAGTGAGGGTAATAATATTTATTAATGGAAGGATAAGGGGTATACTCAATTTCATCAAAGACATAAAGTTTGATACATAGTTTCACATAACAAATCATAGGTGTTCTTGCAAAGCTATTTTTTGGAATAGTTTTTTGTCTGTTTCAGTGGAACTAATGGAATGAAAGATTGGCTTACTTAGCATGCTGGTCTACATTTCAGACGGGTATAAATTTGTTATATATATATGTTGGTTTGTCAAAAATTGAGCTTACAGATATTTTATCAAAAAGATGGGTTGATTTGCATATTTTTCTGGACACTGTGCTCCATATACTTTCATACATATTAGCTTATTAAATGTGCACCAAAATTCAGTAAGTTGCTATCTTAAACTCATTTTACTAATGTGCAAAGTATGAGTCAGTGTGGTGACTAGCACTTACTTATCTTTTTTATACATTTTTTTAAAAAGATACTTAGATTACATAAATGTTACACAAAAAACATAGGGATTCTCATATGCCTCTCTTCCCAAACCTCCACACCCTCCCACATAAACAATGTTTTTCATTAGTGTAGCACATTCATTGCAATTGATAAATGCATCTTGGGGCATTGCCACTGAGCATGGACCTTAGTTTACATAGTAGTCTACACTCTCTCCCACACAGTTCTGCATGTTATGGGATGATATAATGTGGCCTATATCTAATGTTTCAATGTCATTCAGGATGATTCCTAAGTCCCAAAAAAACCCTTGTATTACAACTGTTTTTCCCTTTCCCTGACTCCAGAGCATCCTGTAATCACAGGGACCACATCAATGCTGTAATTTCTTCCATTTCTAGAATCACAAAATGTCTATATTTGAATACCAGTATGTCCACTATAGTCCCCAATCCTGAGGATTCTGGGATAGTGATGTACACTCCACCTCTAATTGACAGGGGATTTGATCTAATACAGCCAATGGATGGGACTCTCTTGCTTGCATTTGTAGGCTTTTTCAATTCCTTGATATGGTGGTTGTCAATCCTCACCTCCTTGCTAGCTGCCTTGGGTGATTCCAATGAATTAGAGAGTAGGTGTTGCAACTCCACTGAGGATTCGGGCCCAACCGGCACATGGACAGCCCAAAGATTCGGTCTCTTGGATGTACATCTGCAAACTTCAGCACAAGTATAGATTCAAATAGAAAGGACAGCTGAGTCATTTGTAGGGAAGCCATAATTGAGTCCAACTCTGTCACTCTCAGGAACACAAAACTCCAAAGTAGAGCCCACTGGCAAAGCAGAAAACTCTGGAGTTATCTTCTTTGACCATAGGATCTGGGTGTCTCCAGAGACCTAAGGAGCCCCACTATTTGGGGTAGTATCCACTTTGGCAGTCTATGAGATACTGCTGAGATGTGCATAAGCGTTACCTCTGGGATAACCTCCTGACTCACTTTGAAGTCTTTTGGCCATATAAACTCATTTGCCTTTACCTTTTACCCCTTTTGTTTGAGGTATTTTTCCATTTGCATTGCTAATTGGTATTTGGTAGTAATTCCTCAGTGCCAGGGAGGCTCATCCTTGGGATTCATGTCCCACACTGTGGGTAAAGGAATGCATTTATATGCTGTTTGGCTTAAAGGGAAGCCACATTAGAGCAACAAGGAGGATTTCCGGAGGCAACTCTTAGGCACACCACAACACTAGGCTAAGTTTCAATTTCAGGAGCAAGGGCTCTTAAGCATAGTCTTCAATACAAGACCTCATCAAGGGATGATCCTCCTTTGCCAGTCACTGCCCCTGCACTTGGTGAGCTATTGATGCTCCATTAGAGAATGTGGTAGAGCTCTCCAGGTTGGGAATTCAATATTCTTTCAGTATTGTGTGAGTCTCCAGCCACTGTGACAATGCCCCTTGAACACTGGAACATATTTATATACTTTATATGTATGCCCAGCTGAACTTCCTCCCATATATCCACCATCACTCACACCCCACACCAATGATCCTCCCCTGCCCCAGGTGTAACCCTTCTGTGATCTAAATCTTCAAAAATGAAGCCAATAAAATAGCTTAATACAATTAATAAGAAAATGAAATAATAATGATAGTAAAATACATAAAAAATTTTAAAAACTAAAAATAAAATAAAATTAAAAGACTGGGATATTAAAAATTAATGAAAAATAATATATTTTTTTAACATTTTGGCTTTCATCGCTGTAAAATCTGGTGTCCTATATGTACAGACTAGCACTTATTTAAGGCCCCACCATTTGATTTAGGAAAATATAATTATACTGTTTTTGAATATATTTTATCATGAGATTTTTCTACATATGTATTTCCTAAATTTTGAGTGCTATACTCTGAGTTAAATGAAACAAATTCTACATATTTACTAATAATGTGGTTTATAAAAAAAAAAAAAAAAACAGTAGTAACCGCAACTTTTTGGGTTTCATGGACGTTAATTAAGTCTTTTAATCAGGAATGAAACATTTGTAAGCCAGTGTAAAAGTAAACTTGTTAAATGAAGTCTTCCTCAACAAAAGTTCAGTTTCATTGAAAAATAAGAGGAAGAAAAACTAAGAAGTTACTTTTTAATCAGAATTAAATGGTATGATCATGAATAGGTAAAAGAAATTCTGAAATGAAATCATTAGCCATCTATGACCTCAAGAGGTGTGTGTCCAACTAGAAAAATAGGAGTATAAAATGGTAAATAGGTGACTGTCAACCACCTAAATTTTTTACCTGCAATTATGTGGCCCCTGAAGTAATCCTTGAGCCCAAATGAGTTAGTGGATATGACTATTTGGTTTCTAATTTTTTTGAAAGCTTGGCACAATAGAGGTGTTCTATAGAAATTTGTCAGTTGAATGAATAAATTAAAAATTAAACTTACAATACACTTTTCCCTAACATTTATCATTATTTTACATGTATATTGCTTCTGAATTCTGAAATTAAGATAGGTAAAAAGAGTAGATTAAACTAAAAAGATGGAAAAACATTTTGTATATTTGAGTAATAGCATAAAGTTGGATTATAATTAATTCAGAGACTTGTAAAAAGTAAGTTTCTAGTGGTATCCTGAAATCAAATCCACTAGAATCTTGTAGGTCAGGGTAGGAAGTTTTTAGTCTATTTAGTTTATGATGGAAATACACTGTGGAGTTTTTGACCATGGGAATGGAGTCATTGGAATCATATTTCAAAAGATCATTTGGCTACTGTGGGAGAATTGTTTGTTAAAAGGGAAGAATGAAAACAGAGAGACCAGGCAGGAGGCTATTGCAATGGATCAAAGGAGGTATCAGGGAGCTAGTGAGTATGATATGAATCATGATATATTCTGAAGGTAGAGTGAGCAGGATTTGTTAAAGGTATCAGTAAGTGATGTTAGTGGAATACAAGGATGAGATACTTCGTTTGAACAATTACAGGACAAAGAAATCATTTAATGAGAAAAGAATATCAGAGAAGAGAGAGGTTTAGTGCATAATATTAAAAATTCAGTTTTAAAAATACTAGTTTGATAAGCAATTAATAATATCCATTAAGTCATTGCATATTTAATCTTGAAAATTAGGGCTATACGGACTCTAGTCACAAAATTGGGATGTTTTAGCATTTTAGTCAGGACGAGCAGGTAAATCCAAGCAAAGAAAATAATGAGATTTAAGTTAGCTCAGATGAAAACTAGGTCAGTAACCTTGGGTCTATAACCTTTCATTCATTATTAGCTGTACCCACTTGAACATGTAGATTACCTTAAATGGGCCTTCAAGTTTATATTATAGTGACTTTATACATAGTACAGCTTTTCAGAGAATCCCTTTCTCATCCTCTCTTGTTCTAGCCAATTATCAATTCTCTAAAACAAACCAAAAACAAGCTTCCTCTAGGAACTCTTCCCTGATGTAAGCTTTATTTAGGTATTCCTACAATATGCACTCATATCATGACAAGAAGATAGTTTTAAAAGTACATTGCATCATTCTGTATTTGTCTGATCCAATTATTATATATAAAATCACTGAAAGCAGAGAATTGTCTTAATCAACTTTGTAATTACAATGTCCATGTTTGTTTCGACATTTTGCTTAAACATTTTTTGATTGAATGAATAAAAAAGAAAGATTATTCTTAAAATACATTTAAAATACATTCACTGTTTTATAGGTAAACTCCTTCTAAAATCTTAAATAAATTCCTATAAAAGAATAGGTAACCAAGGAAAAATGTGACTTATTTTGTCCTTTTGGGCCTCAGGCAGAATCCAAAGGAACAGAAAGTACTTTCTGTTTTCTTCTCAATCTTTTACATTTTGGCCATGGTGGGTGTATTAGCCAGGGTTCTCTCAGGAAACAGAGTCAGCAGGAGATATGTGTAAATAATATAAGATTTTCTAAGAGCCTCCCAGGTGACCATGGGGATGCACAAGTCCAGCTTCCACAGGCAGGCTGCAATCCAGGGGCTCCGAAGAAAGTCAGACAAAAAGTCCATGATGAGTTTCTGGGAGAATATGGCTGTCCAAAGATGAGCTGAGAAATTCTCTCTGAATGCTGAAATCACTTCCCCTTTTAAGGCATTCAACTGATTGGATAAAAGCATCACCCATTGCTGCAATCTCCCCAATTGATGGAGATGTAATCAGCCATCCATGCAGTAAACTCACTGGTGATCGAAGTCCATAGATGCTCTTCTATTAAAATTAGCCCAGTGCTTGCTGGAACTATCACCTGGACACAGTTACCTGGCGCAGTTGACACATTAGCCTAACCATCACAGTGGGCAACTTACTCATTGTTGTGACTGTAACTCTCAGTAAGTCCCAGGGCTCACCTATGTACTTCTTTCTTGCTGGTTTATAATTTACAAGTGTCATTTATTCCTCAGACATTTTCCCAAAATTGATTTCAGACTTGTTCTTTGGACAAAAGACCATATCCTTCCAAGCTTGCATGACACAGCTCTTTTTAGAGCACTTCTTTGGTGGATCAGGGGTCTTTCTTCTGTTGGTCATGGCATATGACTGCTATGTGGCCATCTGTAAGCCCTTGCATTGTTTGATTATCATGAGGCAATGGGTGTGTGTAGTGTTGTTAACAGTGTCCTGGATTGTAGGTTTTCTGCACTCAGTCATTCAACTGTGCTCTCCTCATGGGCTCCTATTCTGTGGTCCCCATATCATTGATTATTTTCTCTGTGACATGCTCCCCTTATTGAAATGTGTCTGTACTGACACTTATGTTGTTGGACTCTTAGTGGAGGCTAATGGAGGGCTGATCTGCAGTATTGTGTTTCTGCTCTTACTCATCTCTTATGGTGTCATTTTGCACTCCTTAAAGAACCTTAGCCATGAAGGCAGGTGGAAAGCCCTCTCCACCTGTGGTTCCCATATCACTGTGGTTGTCTTCTTATTTGTTCCATTTATTTTCATGTATGCAAGACCAGCTAGAAACTTCTCTATGGACAAATCATTGAGTGTGTTTTATACAATCAAAACTCCCACTAAAAGTTTTAATATATATTCAGAGAAATTCAGAGATGGCAAATGCTATGAAGAAGCTCTGGAGAAGAAAACTCATATCGAGCAATAAAAGAATGCATTGTCTTCCATGAGGAGAATCATTTGGCTTTGGTAAACATCCTCTTGGGACCCAGAAATTTCCTTAAATCTAATGCACCTTTTCATTTCCTTCAAAGCAATTAGCAAAATTAGAGATATTACTGGGCTCTTGGTTGAAGTTTGCATATTAAAATGTAAGCTCAACACTGTCTTGTTTGTCACTCCACCTAGAAAGGAATTATGAATATATTGCAGGGAGTCAAAAATAATATGTGATGAATTATTGATTTTAATTTTTATAGTTGCAATGATTTTAACTAATCCCTGCATTGTTTTTAATATTTTTTTTCAATTATAGCTTTGTTTTTAGTTAATTCTTGTCAGTTATGTCCATTCCTTTTATTATGCTATTTAAAATACTTGATTCTATATAGACTGGCCTCTTTATTTAGTTTCAGTTGCATTGCATATTATTTTTACATATCTAATACTTACACTATTTAAAAATTGAAACTTTAAAAATAGCAAATAGTAAAAATGGAAAACACACAAACTGGCACAAAGTGAGAAGCCAATGTCTTATCCATCCCTTAACCAGAGCCTCATAGAGCTCCTACCTGAAGCAATCACTTTCCTCTGATTCTTCAGTTTCTTTAAGTAATAATTGTAACAAATAGAATAGTTATATATTATGTGTTATATATATATATGTTTGTTTGGTCTGAATGTATAAATTTTACTTTTAACTCATAAACATGTTGAAGTTATTTCCTAATTTTCTCACTTAGCCTCATATTGCATAAAGACCTCAAAGAGATTTACTAAATTAAGGTTTACAGTTCTTCATATTGTCTCCAATCTTTTTCTATGAGCAACAACTCTGCAATAAATATATTTTTTGAAAATATACAAATATAAGCCCCACAACATGGATTTTTCCATCAAATGTTACATGTATTTAAACTATTTATTTTAAAAATGATTGCCAAATTGCCATTCTTGATGTTGTACTAAGTATTATCCTAGCAGTCTGTGAAATACTTTCTTGTTTCCAACCTCAACAACCAGCATTTGATATACATTTTATGCTATTGGACAATATGATGAATTATTAAAATTGTTTTTATTTTGTATTCTTTAATTGAGATCCTTTAGATTACCTTTACACATGTTTAATATTATTTGTATTTTTTATCTGTGAATTGTCTGTTAATACCTTTTACCTATTCCCTTCATTGCCAGTATCACGCATACTGATTTTTATTATGTATTAAGTAAATTGTTCCTTTTTTTGTTATAAAACATAATTACTATATAGCTGGTTATTTATTTTCAACTTTTTATGCTATGTATAAATTCTTTGGTAAAGTAGTTTTTTTTAATTTTTCTATATCAGATTTATCAAAATTATATATAGTTGTTATATCTTCCTTAGGAAGATTTTCTTCATTTCTTTTTTATCAAATATTCTTCCACATTACTTTTTGCATTTCATTTTTTTTCCAAATGTTTACTGCAGATCTCTTTTACATTTCAACTATTGTTTTGACTGGATTTTATCTTGATTTAAAGAATTTGGTAAGATTTGAGTTTTAGTTGTTTATCAGAAAGGCTGTTTTTATAGTTGCTTGATTATCTTTTAACCATTTATTTCAAATCCAACATCTCTAATCTGTGCCATTAATCTTTTTTTATAATGTTCCACTTAATAAACAATATAATTTCATTTGCTCTATAATACATTTTTTTTTTTGTTTTTTTGTGGTACCAGTGACAGATATTCAAACTGGGACCTCACATGAAGGAAGCCTGCACTCAACTACTTGAGCCACATCTGCAACCTTCTATAATACATTTTGATATCTAATAAGCCTAGTAATCACTCATTTCTATTCTTTTTTGTATTAAGCCTATTCTTTTGTTTCATATTAAATATAAAATTTTAAAAAGCTAGTGTATTCACAGTACAAAATTCAGTCGGTATTTTCAATTAGATTTTATTTAGGAAGATTTATTCAAGATGATTAATTTAGAAAATTATCTTTAGAAAATTAAGAATTCTTATCCACTAAGAGAGATTTTCTCTGATTTAGCCAAGTTTTCCTTTATTCTCTTCAGTAGCACTTTACATTTTCTTCCCATCTTACTTATTTTTATTATTTACTGCTGCGGTTCTGCATCCAGGACTGCTAAAATGCCAGATAATACACTTGGTGTAAGAAAAATTGTCTCTTTCAGGTAATGCTTGACTGTAGCCTTTGCTGAGCATCTTCTTGAAGCTGCTGAGATCATTCTTTTCACACTGATGATCTAATATAACTATGTAGCCATCTGCCATCTCCTGCTCTGCACAGCTATGATGCAACAAGTTTGTGGCCTCCTCTAGGGGCAGGCCTGAGCTAGAGACTTGGTCCAGGACAACATGAAAGCCGCTTCACAATATGTCTGTTGTTATGTGGCCCCAATATCATAGACCACTTCATTTGTGATTTGGACCCTTCGTGCACACTAACTTCAAGGGGTACCCATAACTTTGGTTGCTGTTGCTACCAATATCAGGTTCAGTTATCTGTTTAACTTCCTCATCTTGATGGTCTCCTAAGGGGTTCTCCTATAAACATTTCAGATCTCACCGGGGAGTTTCAAAGCCCTCTCCACCTGTGACTCACACATCACTGTGGTCATCTTGTTATTTGTGCACTTCATGCTTGTGTATCTGTGTCCACTTACCACTTTTCCTGTGATAAAGCTGTGGTTGTGTTTTCTACTATCATAACTCCCATGTTAAACTCCTTAATCTACAGTCTCAGAAACATTGTTGTGAGAAGTACTATGAGGTAGTATTGGGCAAAAGTTTACTTTGGGAAATAATTAAAACCATATAAAGTGACTTGATACCTGTATTGTTAAGAAAAGAGAAGATAATCAAGACCAAGTGAATACTACATGGCAAAATTATTTTGATGGTGGTATATAAGCCTATGGAGGAATGACCCAGGGAGGAAATTATTTATTTTAAAAAATTGCCCAATTAGATTAATTCATTGCAGTTTTCTTTGACAACCTTTAATGTAAGAATCAGTTAAGAGTTCTTGTAATAATTTTGATTCCCAAGAAACAGCCCTAAAGATTGTTTTTGGAGTGATCTATCTGCATTTTAAATAAATTTCACAGATATTCCTGAAATAGATGATCTTGGCACACAATTTGAACAATACTATTATAGATTATTTTCACATCTTCAGCCTTTTATGAAATCATCATCCTATGACAATCTTTCCTGGGAAGGGCCCTTCATAAAAGTAGCTTTTAGAACAATGAAACTCTCTGATCTCATGCAATGCAAGCTCACTATCTTTACAAATGTAAGACAAAAATAAAATATTCTGTGAATGTCAAAAACATTTGGATTTTTATTCTCCATCTCCTCTTTCTGTACTTTCTAAACTGCCACATCTGATCTAATTCTTTATATTTTTCTGTCTCCAAAGGAAATATCTATCATTTCTTCTTGCTGCATTATTTGGTCTAAAATTGATATACATGGTTAAATTAGATGGTGATTCACATTGGGAGACTTCTTTTCATAATTTTGGTATCTGAATGTCATATTATGTATTTTTTCTTACATGCATTTTTTTTAAAGGAAAGGTGATAGGGTTTAGTATCCTATAATGTTTAAGGGCATAGAATGCTTAAGACAGTCCTGAGTTCAAATTTTAGTTTTGCCATTTATCATGTGAACTCTGACATAACACAATCTATCTCAGTTTCAGTCAAAGGAATTGGTAGAGATATTATTAGGATCAAATCAAATAATCCTTGCAAAGTCTTAATACACTAGCTGTTCAAATGTTTGTTATTGTAAATATTCCTTATTACTGGAATCTCTGAAATGATAATAGATTCCATTATAGTTAATGTAAAATTTTTCTTAAAGTTATAATTTCTCTCTCCCTACTTTGAAGAATACTCTGAAATTTGACTGGCCTTGTGTGAATTCTTGGGGACTAAAATGGGCTCCTCTTCTGCTATTACTGAGTTTTTCTCCCTTGGTTTTCATATCTCCATTGATCTTTTGCCTCCAAGACCCTAGAGTTCATCCAATTTTGGCTCTGACTTTCTCCTGACAAATCCTGTTAATGGTCATAAAGATATTTATGTTTTGTTTTGTTTTTTGTTCATCTCTTAAATGGTAGTAATAGTACCCATCTAAAATTTGTTTGGCCAGTTAAGTGGTCTAATGTATTTCAAGCGCTTATAGCAGTATATGGCACATAGATCATATTTTTATGTTTTTTTTAAAAGAAAAATATATTGACTTCTACTGACCCATTCTAGTTGGAGAAGATATGGGCTGATATCCCTTCTGTAACTATCAGGACTTCATCCTTTGAGTTGGACTTCTGTAGATGTTGCTCTGGTCCCTGTTTCCAAAGGTGAAAGAGATACCTTTCTGTATAAACAACCCTATATAACACAACTTTTTCTGTAAAATTCAACTAAGTACTTGATGGAATTTTAGGGATATTATTCTGCTTCTGGAGACACTTTAGACAGCAGAGTTTCAGATAATGTGAAAGCATTCCTAGACTGGAATGAACAGTCTAGGGTTGAATTTCATCTCACCAGTTTTGACAACACTGCATGGATTTTACCACCACTGTCTTATTCCAATCTTAGTTTTATGTACAGTGACATGGTGATACAAAATTCATTGGACTATGTTAGGCATTAGAAGAGATATTGTGTAAAAATTATCCAGTAGAGTGCCTGGCATTCAGTAAGAACCAAATAAGTGTTACAAATTTATTGCCTCTCTCACTTCTCCATCAGCATCCCATTTCTGTCTAACTTTTTAGAAATGTTATGACTTATTTACTATTTAATTGTAGATAAACATTACATTAGGAGGCTATGAGAAAGTTTCAGAATTCTTAGAGCAAACTTTATAAAATTAATGCAAAATAGACGAGATTAACATCTAAAAATTTCACCTTAGAATATGAATATTTCACATATCACAATGAACTATGAACTACCCCAAAATCGAATGAAATCTTTATGACACATAAGAAAAATGCAGCATGATAATTAATAATTGAAGTAAAAGCTATTATTTATTTACTACTATTTGGAAAGCACTATAAAAGCATTGTCTTGATTAATCCTCAGAAGAGTTTTTGAAGTAAATACTGTTATTTCTGTTTTCTAGAAAATTTAATTCAAGCACAGAAAATGTGAAAAACTTAACCAAGGTCTATTCTATTAATGAGTGCCTGTGGTGGGATTTAAACTTAGTATTTTGGATTTATAACTTGCATTCTTAAGCACTATGTTATTTTTCACATTAATTGCATATATCAGAGTAAGGAACACTTTATAGTTGTGAAATATAGGCATTAAGTAAGTAAACATACTAAAACAAAAACAGCATAAATTCAGAGTGAAAAGTGCTGAAAGAAGTGGAGCAAGTGAAATGCTAGAAAGTGACATGGAAGGAGGGAGTCTCTTTAGAGTGTGCAAAGAAAAGTCAAAAGTAAAAATGCAGTGTTTTTTCTGCCTATGTTCAGGGATGAGAGACATTAAGCTGAAACAATATGAGTAACACCTTAAAGGCATGTTTAAGGTTGAGGGGAGTGAAATTTTATTTGACCTCAATGAGTATCATTATCTGCTCTCCTCTATTCCAACTTGAAGATAATCAAATAACTTTATCCATATCCTTATTAATTCAGAGTGTATAAAGTAAGGATGAGAAATATAACACATGTACTCAAACAAACCATCTTCACCTGGCAGACTTTGTCCTTTCTGGTGGTTGCTCTTTTTGGTGGCATTTGAATTCTCCTTTGAAGCTAGAAACATCGATCTCCCCATTGCCTCTTCATGTCCTGCTTTTATTTTAATTTCCCCCAATTTTTACCATGTTAGAGCTCTTGCATTCACTTGAAACAGCTGGAATAAGATGATTTTTAGAAGGAAAGCTATCCAACTAGCTAAATTTACTCTAAATTATAACTAAAATTTACATGGCCTAAGAAGCTCTGCCCAATTGCTCTCTATTCAAAGAAAGATTTCCATAACCTCAATCAGTGCTATTCTATTCCTTGTTCACAATACACCAGTTACAATAGACTTTTCCTTACCATCAGGGCTTTCTACTAGCTCATTTTGCTTTCTGAAATATTCCTCCTTCTCTAGATCTTCAAATAGTTGACTTGCCATCATCACTTAATCTACACAGTTCAAATGCCCCATAAGTTGAGTAAATTTCCATAAGCACTCATTGTAAAGCCATTCTTTATCTCTTTGAGTTACTCTCTATCATATCACCCTTTACATTTCCTCAGCAGTATTTTTACAATCTGACTTATCTAATTTATTTGATTACTTTTCATTTCTCCCAGCCAGAATGTAAACTCCATGGAAATAAAGGCAGGGTCTTTTTTGTTCACTACTGCATCTGCAGCACCTAAGCCAAGTATGGAAAAGAGTTAATTAAATGCTTAATAAATACTTATTGGCCATCATCTCCACTTAACCCTTTTAAGAGAAACTGCATTTGTTAAAGGATCCTTGCCAGCTGGAATGTTTCTGAAGTTAATGACATTTCAATATCAGTGATACATTGAAATGGGGAATTTGGTTGGTTTGTTATAGTATCAAGGTTCCTAGCTGAAGATGCAAAATCATCTGTAATTAATTTAACTGGAAAATATTTATTAAATGGAATTAAGTATCTTAATGATCTTTGGAAAGGCCACACTCAGAATCAATGTTGAGAGACCAAGAGCCACATGCAGAAGCTCACCTGAACAGGACTAGCAAGCTAAGGGAGCTGATGCCACTGCTGATGCCAAACCTTGCTATCACTGGCTGCCTTAGTCAGGGTTTTCCAGATAAACAGACTGACAGAAAGAGATGGGCAAGCCGAAATGCCGTAGTGCAGGCTGCAAGCTGGGAACTCTGATGAGGTTTACAATGAATTCCTTTGAAAAACCTTCAGCTAGCCAGGAAAAACTGGCTGACTGGTGTAGAGATGGAAATTCTCCCTTCTGTCTGCAGAAATTATCTCTTTTCCTTTTACAACTTTCAATTGATTGGATGAGACTTCTTCTCTCATTGTTGAAGGCAATCCCCTCAGTTAATTGTAGATGTAATCAGCCATAGATACAATCAACTTACTGAAAATTTAAACCCACAAGTTCTCTCAGTAAGTACCAGGCTTGTATTTGATAAAACAACTGGACACGATAATCTAGCTAAGCTGACATAAGAACCTAATCATCACAATCCACTTTTTGTCAACTTGTCAACCCATATACATCTCATTAGACCATACTTAATCTCTAAATAAAAACAGTAACAGAAAGTTTTAGTTTCCTATGCTGCTCAAAGCAAATCCCATGAAAGAGATAAAGTTAAACAATGGCAATTTATTTCCTCATTGTTTTGAGTCCAGGAAAACTTCATCAAGGTGATGCATTCTTCCGGAAGACTGGTTGTCAGTGATCCTAAGTTCCTCTTACACATGGCAAGGCACATGGTTGCATCCATTGGTCTCTTCCTTCTCCCCCAGGTTTTGATGTTTTCAGCTTCTTACTTCAATGACCTTCTTTCTCTCTGAATTTCACTCTGTTTATAAAGGATTCCAGTAATAGAATAAAGAGCTTCCTTGACTTCATCAATGGGTCTTATTCACAATGGGTTCACACCCACAAATATGGATTAGATTTAAGAACATGTTTTCTGGGGTACATACAGCTTCAAACTACCATACTGATATAATTTCAACTGATAATACTCAGTTGTCCTGTGTACAACTAAAAAAACTTTTTTCCCAGAAGAGCGCCCAAGTCCTAGTAAAATATGCACTCTGAAACTTGATATCCTATAACTTAAATGCTATGACATAAAGTTAATACAACACATGTTATATGATAAGGAAACAAAATAGGAAAGAAAACAGATATTTCTTTTATGAATATATGCAGAAATATTCATTAGAAAAAGGAAATCTATTCATGACTATTTTAGTCCTTGTTTCTGTAACAGGTCATATAGTCATAGGTTGTAGCTATAACTACTGTATTCTACTACCCATTCATTGCATGGTATTTGTTTCAGCAGTTAGTAAACTAAACATGGTCCAAACTGGAAAGCTGATAACACTCTCCCTGACCTCAGCACCTCCCTGGCTCTGTTGAGCTTTCATAAGCACCCTGCCTGGTATAACTAATTGCCAACACAAAGTTTTGAACATGTGTACCTGGTAGGCAGAACCCAAGTCACATGTCTATATCCTAGAGGCAAGGAGGACTTGGAAATGTGGTTTCTTGAATTTTGTGTTTGGAAACTGTATTCAGTACATAGGAAACTAATAAAATGTGCAGGGTGCATTCAAAAGCTTTTAGGAGCAACCACACACCACTGATGTTTACATAGTTTGAGCGTGAGCACTCAGAATGCTTTTGTTTTATCCTACAGATATTTCTTTCTACAAAATTGAAGGTTTTTTTTGTCTTTATTTGCCCTACACATAGGATAAAAAGCAGATATAGAGTACCAGAAGAAAATGAGAGAGTAGGAAAATTATAATAGGGGATATCTTAGAGTTATATTTATAATCATTTGTATTTTACTGAATAATTTCTATGGGAGACATTATACTTAGTTCTGAAACATAAAATAATATTACAGTCTTATACCTTCTGGCCTAGCACAGTAACACATATGATTTGGTAGCAATTTTTAAAAAGCTCTTCTTTCTTTATTTTGAGATGTGTGGTGAGGTGGAGAACTTCCTTAATTAAAAAATAAATGCCTGTGTAATGCTCTTTACTCCCACTTTGAAAGAACTTAATATAAAACCCAAAGTCCTTACCAAGCACTGCAATGTCCTACAGTACAGTGCAGTGCATGTTGGCAACCTCTGCTTGTTCTAGTCTCTCCCTTTCCTATTTCCCTCCATTTACAGTGATCTTTCAGTGTCTTGATCTTTTCAAAGTTGGAACAGCTTATGGTAGCAACTTTTCATCCTTTGTATCTTAGCTTAAATATCACCTTTTAAAAATGGCCTTCTCTAACTACTTCGTCCATAGTAGATTTCTCCCTCTTATTTTCTGTCATAGTCCACTGTTTTGTTGTCTTAATAGCACTGATAAGAGACTGCATGTGCTCTATTAAGTCATTCCCTTGTTCATTGCCTGTTTCTATTACAAGTATATAAGGTAAATGTAAGCAGGTTATTTTTCCAGATTTTTTTTCTGTTTTCTTAACTCTTGTATATCCAGCTCATAGCATAGGTCCTGATACAATATAGGTGCTCTACAATTTTTGAAAACATAATCAATAATTGAACAAGGAATTAGTTTTTACAGGTAAATTAGAGATAAAATTATAACATAACTAATAATATTTCAAGGTCAAATAAATTATTAAATAAAAATAAAGTAAAACTTGCTATGGCAAGTTTAAATGATATAATTGATGAATTCGTTATCATTGGAACAAAGTGACTGTAATGATATAGTTTTTGACTGACAAAAATCTCACAATGGCTCCAAAATTAGTTTTTTCTCTGTGTTACATCTTCTTGACCCTAAATAACTGTTCTAGTAGTAATTTTACATAAAGATATTCTTTTAAAATTTTGTGGAAAACCGAAGTATATATAATTAAGCAATTAGCAACTTTAGATATACTCCAATTGCAGGACTCAATGAAAAATTTTGGGTTTACAAGGAATAAAATGTCCAGTGATACTTGCTCTATTGGTGAGTAGATGTATTCTTTTATTTTTTTTATTTTTTATTTATATATATATTTTTTATTGTGGGTAAAAATCAAAATTTTCACAATACATGCCAATATTTGTAAAATGATATATAAATACATATGCATATATATGCATTTGCTTACAAAAATGTTATTTATGTATATATATTAATATATTTTAAGAGGTGCTTAGATACCCAAAATATTACACGGAACCCACTGGGATTCCCATGTTGCCCACCTCCCACACCTCCCACCACATCCCACACAAACATCTCCCACAAGTATGGTCCACCACCCTCAATGGACTTACACATCTTGGGGCCTTGCCACCAACCATGGAACACAGTTCACACCATAGACAACACTCTCTCCCACACAGTTCTGACTGGTATGTGCCATTTTAAAATGGCCTACATCCATTGCCACAAAGGTACTCAGGACAACCTCCAAATCCCAAAGAAGCCCCTGTATTTCAACTGTTCATCACTTCCCTGCCCCAAAAGAGTCTAGTGGCCACTGGCTCCACCTCATTGTTATAACTTCTATTGCTAGAATCACAATATGTGAATAACAGAATACCATCAAGTCCACTCTAGTCCATAGTTCTTCCCCCAATCCTGAGGGGACTGGGATGGTGATGTCCATTCCAACTCCAAGTGAGAGAGGACTTATATCCCATGGATATGGTGGATGGGATGATCCTGCCTGCAGATGCAGGCCCTCTCCATTCCCTGGGATGTACATTGCCCATCGTTGTCTCCTCGCCAGGTGACTTGGATGAGTCCATTGAGCTGTAGGGTAGGATTTGCAGCTCCACCGAGATTCCATGCACACCTGGCACATAGGTAGACCAGAGGTTCCAGTCTCTGGGGGTATACCTAAGAACTTCAACATCACATATAGGTTTGAATAGAAGGGACTGATGAGCCATGTGCAGGGAGGACTTATTTGAGTCCAATTCTGTCACTCTCAGGAGCACAGATTCCAAAATAGAGCCCACTGATAAGGAATCAGTCTCTGGGTCTAACCCCACTTATATAGAACCTGGGTGTCTCCAGAGCTCTCAGGAGCCCCTCTATGTGGGGTGATAGGCACTTACATGTTCTATGAGCTCCTACTGAGGTATGCATAAGAGTTACCTCTAGGATCACATCCCGACTCTCTTTGAATTCTCTTAGCCACTTGAACTCATTTGTATTTACCTTTTCCCCCTTTAATTCAAGGTCTTTTTCCAGTTGTGTTGCCAGTTGGCACTTGGTATTAATCCCTCGTTGCCAGGGAGGCTCATCCCCGGGAGTCATGTCCTAGTTGGGGGGAAGGTAATGCAATCATATGCTGAGTTTGGCTTAGAGAGAGGCCACATTTGAGCAACAAGGAGTCTCCCAGGAAAGGGCAGGAGTAGCTATTCTAATATCAGACAAAATAGACTTTAAATGCAAAACTGTTGCAAGAGACAAAGATAGACGCTACATATTAGTAAAAATAATAATCTCTCAAGAAGAGAGACCAATCATCAACATTTACACACCTAATCAAGGTGCCTCAAATTACGTGTGGCAAACTCTGGAAAAACTAAGAGGAGAAATAAATTACTCTGCAATTATAGCAGGGGACTTCAACTCACCACTATCATCATTAGACAGAAGATCTGGGCAGAGAATCAATAAAGAAACTAAGGTAATCAACAACACATTAGAAGATTTGGACTTAATAGACATATGCAGAACACTACATCCAAATACAGCAGGATTTACATTCTTCTTGAGTGCACATGGAACATACTCCAAAATAGACCACATGCTAGGCCACAAAACAATACTCAATGAATTCAGAAAGATTGAGATTATACAAAGTAATTTCTCTGACCACAACAGAATGAAGTTGGAAATCACTAAGGGTCAGAGAAACAAGTTTGACACAAGGATATGGAATTTAAACAACACACTCTTAGACAAACAGTGGGTCAAAGAGGAAATTTCAAAAAAAATCAGTAACTACCTTGAAACTAATGAAAACGACAACACAACATATCAAAACCTATGGAATGCAGCGAAAGCAGTCCTGAGAGGGAAGTTCACAGCCATAAATTCATATATAAAAAAAGAAGAAAGAGCTAAAATTGAAGACCTAACTGCACACTTGGAGGAATTGGAAAAACAACAACAAACTAAACCTAAAGGAAGTAGAAAGCAGGAACTATCAAAGATTAGAGCAGAACTAAATGAAATAGAGAATAAGAAAGCACTGGAAACAATAAACAAAACCAAAAGCTGGTTCTTTGAGAATATCAACAAAATTGACAAACCCTTAGCCAGACTAACAAAGAAAAAGAGAGAACAGATGCAAATACATAAAATAAGGAATGAGCAAGGTGATATCACTACTGACCCCACAGAAATAAAGAGTATCATAAGAGGATACTTTGAAAAATTATATGCCAACAGGAATGACAATTTAGAGGAAATGGACAAGTTTCTAGAAACCCACAAACAGCCGACATTGATGAAAGAAGAAATAGCTGAACTCAACAGTCCAATTACAAGTAGAGAGATAGACTCAGTCATTAAAAACCTCCCAACTTAGAAGAGTCCAGGACCAGATGGCTTCACAGCTGAATTCTACCAAACATTCCGGAAAGAGCTAACACCAATTCTACTTAAGCTCTTACAAAAAATAGAAGTAGAAGGAACATTACCTAACTCATTCTATGATGCCAACATTACCCTAATACCAAAACCAAATAAAGATACCACATCAAAGGAAAATTACAGACCAATTTCTCTAATGAACATAGATGTTAAAATCCTTAACAAAATACTTGCTAATCGCTTTCAACAACATATCAAAAGGATTATACACCATGACCAAGTGGGTTTCATCCCAGGTATGCAAGATGTATTCTTTTAAATATTTATATAACTATTTCAGTAAATGCTTAGCTAGTCTTAAAACATGATGTTTAAAAGGCATATGATGTTGCCCACCTCCCACACTACCTAAGCATCTCTTAAAATATATTTATATATATACATAAATAACATTTTTGTAAGCAAATGCACATATATGCATATATATTTATATATCCTTTTGCAAATATTGGTATGTATTGTGAAAATTTTGATTTTTACCCACAATAAAAAATAAATTAAATAAATAAATAAATAAATAAATAAATAAATAAATAAATAAACAAACCAACCTGTTTTGTTAAGATGTATAAACCAATATCTTTTTTATCCAATGAGTACATTTCCTAGTCCTTGGTATATTCACAATGATGTGCATCATCACGTCAATCATTATAAAATCTTTTCAACAGCTTTATAATAAGTATAATAAATAAAGAAATACCAGAAGGAAAAAAAAAAAGGCATACGATGTGAACTGAGGTCTAAGGTTGGTGGCAAGGCCCCAGGATGTGTAAGTCCATTGATGGTGGTGGGCCATACTTGTGGGAGATGTTTGTGTGGGATGTGGTGGGACGTGTGGGAGGTGGGCAAAATGGGAATCCCAGGGGTTTCCATGTAATATTTTAGGTAATCTAAGCACCTCTTAAAATATATTTATATATATATAAATAACATTTTTGTAAGCAAATGCACATATATGCATATATATTTATATATCATTTTACAAATAGTGGTATGTATTGTGAAAATTTTGATTTTTAACCACAATAAAAAATAAATAAATAAATAAATAAGGCATTTAATGTCCTTTCAAAATCTCAAATACAGCTAGTTAGGCCATATTGAACAGAATGAGATATTGGAAAGGTAATTTTTTGAAATTATCTTAAAAAGAAGTTAGTAGAATTGTTTTTCCTCAAAAAGTGGTATCTTCTCATGCAGATATGGTATTTTATTACATTAAGTGATATAATTGCCTATGAAATAGATATTCACACAATTGCACATTATGATTTCCACTATTAATGTGTAATTGTGTGAATATCTATTTCATAGGCAATTATATGACTTGAAATGTTGAAAAACTTATACTGACAGTGCAGGTGCTCTGAAATCAATAGAACATAGAGTCTAATTGCATTTCTGTCCTTAATAATGTGTGGTTTTGAGAAAAATAACAAAATATACTGAGCTTTAGTTTGTTCAACTAAAATTATGATAGCAATACTTGTAAAGATTAATTGTGACACAATATGTGTGATACATTAAATATAATCACATTAAATGTGTATAATATATGTATCCACATAGTATCAAGACACAGTTTTGCATAAAAATGATAGCTATTCTTACAAGGTTAGTATTTATTTTCCTTTCATTATTTTTTTTTGTCAATTTTAATTGGGTTTGGTGCAATGTTTTCTCACCAGGTTCTTTTGCATTTCAGAGGAATATCAACTTATACATTTTGATAGGTAGCAACTGAAGCTTCAGATATGTTATAACAAAGTAAAGATTGATCATCTGTTTTCGTCCTAGCAATGTGCTATATATGCTTTCAAATATTTTACCTCATTAATTATTCCCACTCAGTAGCTAGCTATCATTAATCTTATCTTGTGGATGTGCAAAATTATGATTCAGAGTTGTGACTATCATTTATTTAAGGTCTGGCAACTAGATTTGGAAAATATAATTGCAGTGGTCTAGGAAAACGTTTTATTATAACATTATATATATATATTTCCTAAATATTAATGTGATAGACACTTTTAGTAAAATAAAAGTGTCTGTTTTACCTGTTTTTAAATAATATGTCTTTTTAATTTTTATGACATAAACTAAAGCTATTGAGTTAAGAGAGAGACATATATAAGCATATATAATA
>JAKSZT010000663.1:3209838-3303307 GCA_026826555.1 Tolypeutes matacus
AATTGTGAACAATGCCACTATGAACATTGGTGTGCCTATCGCTGGTTGTGTCTTTGCTTTCAATTCTTCTGGGTATATACCCAAAAGTGGAATTGCTGGATCATATGGAAGATCTATTGTTAGTTTTCTGAGTAACCGCCAAACTGTCCTCCATAGTGGCTGGAGGACACTCCAGCAGAGATGAGGGTTCATAATCCTCCACATCCCCTCCAATACTTACAGTCCGCTGTTTTTTTAAAAGCTGCCATTCTGATGGGTGTAAGATGGTATCTCATTGTAGTTTTGATGTGTATTTCCCTGATAGCAAGCTATGTAGAGCATTTTTTCATGTGCTTTTTAGCCATTTGTATTTCTTCCTTGGAGAAGTGTCTTTTCAGTTCACTTGCACATTTTTTAAATGGGTTGTTTGTCTTTTTATTTTCAAAGTGTACGATTTCTTTATATATGCAGGATATTAGGCTCTTACCAGATATATGGTTGCAAAATATTTTCCCCCATTGGGTAGGCTGCCTTTTTATTTACTTAATAACATCCTTTGAGGTGCAGAAGATTTTAATTTTGATGAGATCCCATTTATCTATTTTTTCACTTGTTGGTTATGCTTTGGCTGTGAAGTTCATGAAACCATTTCCTATTACAAGGTCCTGTAGATGCTTCCCTACATTATCTTCCAAGGTCTTTATGGTTTGGGCTCTTATATTTAGATCTTTGATCCATCCTGAGTTGATTTTTGTATAAGGTGTGAGATGGTATTCTTCTCTTGTTCTTTTGGATATGGATATCTAGCTCTCCAAACACCACTTGTTAAAGAGGCCATTCTCTCCCAACTGAGTGGGCTTGGTAACCTTGTAAAATATCAGATGACTGTATATGTGAAGATCTATATCAGAACTCTCAAATTGATTCCACTGGTAAGTAGGTCTATCCTTGTGCCAATACCATGCAGTTTTGATCACTGTAGTTTTGTAATATGTTTTAAAGTCCAGTAATGTGATACCTCCAACTTCATTTTTCTTTTCCAATATGTCTTTGGTAAAATGTCTTGTCTTTCCAAATATATTTTATGGTTAGTTTTTCCAGTTCCTTAAAAAATATAGTGTTGATTTTATTGGGATTGCATTAAATCTGTAGATTATTTTGGTAGGATAGAAATCTTGATTATGTTTAGTCCTCCTATTCATGAACAGGGAATATTTTTCAATTTATTTAAGTCTTCTTTTGTTCCCTTTAACAGTGTTGTGTAGTTTTCTGTATATAAGTTCTTTACATCTTTAGTTAAGTTTATTCCTAGGTATTTGATTCTGTTAGTTACTATTGTAAATGGAATTTTTTTCTTGATTTCCACCTCCGATTGCTCATTATTGGTGTACAGAAATGCTACTTATTTTTGAGCATTGATCTTATAGCCTGCAACATTACTGAACTCCTTTATAAGTTCTAGAAGCTTTGTTGTAGATTTCTCTTGGCTTTCTAGGTATAGGATCATGTCATCTGCAAATAATGAAAGTTTTATTTCTTCTTTTCCAATCTGGATGCCTTTTACATCTTTTTCTTGCCTCAGTGCTTGAGCAAGTATTTCTAAGACAATGTTAAATAGGAGTGGTGATAGTGGGCATCCTTGTCTTGTTCCCGATCTCAGAGGGAAGGCTTTTACGATTTCATCATTGAAGATTATGTTAGCTTTGGGTTTTTCATATATACCGTTTACTATATTCAGAATGTTTCCTTCTATTCCTATCTTTTGCAGTGTTTTTATCATGAAAGAGTGCTGTATTTTGTCAAATGATTTTTCTGCATCTATATAGATGGTCATGTGATTTTTTTCTTTCAATCAGTTTATATGGTATATTACATTGATTGATTTTCTAAAATTGAACCATCCTTGCATATCGGGGATGAAACCCACTTGGTAATGGTGTATAATCCTTTTGATATGTTGTTGAATGTGATTAGCAAGTGTTTTGTTGAGGATTTTAGCATCTAGATTCATTAGAGAAATTGGTCTGTAATTTTCCTTTCTAGTGGTATCTTTGTTTGGTTTTGGTATTAGGGTAATGTTGGCATCATAGTATGAGTTAGGCAATGTTCCTTCTACTTCTATTTTTTGGAAGAGCTCAAGTAGAATTGGTATTAACTCCGTCTGGAATGTTTGGTAAAATTCAGCTGTGAAGCCATCTGATCCTGGGCTCTTCTTAGTTGGGAGGTTTTTGATGACTGAATCTATCTCCTTACCTTTAATTGGACTGTTGAATTCATCAATTTTTTCTTTCATCGATGTAGGTTGTTTGTGCATTTCTAGAAACCTGTCCATTTCCTCTAAATAATCATTCTTGTTGGCATATAATTTTTTAAAGTATCCTCTTATGATACTCTTTATTTCTGTGAGGTCAGTAGTGATATCCACTTGCTCATTCCTTAAGTTGTGTATTTGCATCTATTCTCTCTTTTTCTTTGTTTGTCTGGCTAAGGGTTTTATCAATTTTATTGATATTCTCAAAGAACCAGATTTTGGTTTTGTTTATTGTTTCTAGTGCTTTCTTATTCTCTATTTCATTTAATTCTGCTCTAATCTTTGTTATCTCCTTCTTTCTACATCCTTTAGGTTTAGTTTGTTGTTGTTTTTCCAATTCCTCCAAGTGTGCATTTAGGTCTTTAATTTTAGCTCTTTCTTCTTTTTTAATATATGTATTTTTGGATATGAACTTCCCTCTCAGGACTGCTTTTGCTGCATCCCATAGGTTTTGATATGTTGTGTTATTATTTTCATTAGTTTCAAGGTAGTTTCTCATTTCTTTTGAGATTTCCTTCTTGACCCACTGTTTGTCTGAGAGTGTGTTGTTTAACTTCCATATCCTTGTGCCTAACCTGTTTCTCTGGCCTTAGTGTATTCCAATTGCATTCCATTGTGATCAGCGAAATTACATTGTATAATCTCAATTTTGCTGAATTCATTGCAACATTTTCTGTGGCCTAACATGTGGTCTATCTTGCAGTATGATCCATGTGCACTTGAGAAGAATGTAAATCCTGCTGTATTTGGGTGTAGTGTTCTGTATATGTCTATTAATTCCAGGCCCTCTAATGTATTGTTGAGAGTCTTTGTTTCTTTGTTGATTCACTGTCTAGATGTCCTGTCTAATGATGATAATGGTGTATTAAAGTCCCCCACTATAATTGTAGAGGCATTTATATCTCCACTTAACTTTTCTGGAGTTTGCCACACGTATTTTGAGGCACCCCGATTAGGTGCATAAATATTTATGATTGTTCTCTCTTCTTGAGAGATTACCCCTTTTACTAGTATAGAGTGTCCATCTTTGTCTCTTACAATAATTTTGCATTTAAAGTCTGTTTTGTCCAATATTAGAATAGCTACTCCTGCCCTTTTTTTGGCTATTGTTAGCTTGTAAAATTGTTTTCCAGCCATTTATTTTCAGCCTTCTTGAATCCCTGGGTCGAAAGTGGGTTTCTTGTAGACAGCATATGGATGGATCTTATTTCTTTATCCATTCTGCCAATCTGTGTCTCTTAAGTTTTGAATTTAATCCATTAACATTCAATGTTATTACACGCAACAAATTTCTTGCTTCACCCATATTTTCTTTGGATTAATCTATGTCATATGTTGTTTTGTTTCTGTTTTTGTCTTTTTTAGTTGTTTTTAAACTCTCCTCCAATTCTCTCTACCTTAATTTTTCCTTTCAACTTGTAGAACTTCCTTTAGTATTTCTTGAAGTGCCTTTTTCTTATTGACATACTCTCTTAATTTCTGTTTATCAGTGAATATTTTGAACTCTCCATCATTTTTGTATACCAGTTTTGCTGGATAGAGAATTCATGGCTGGAAGTTTTTTTCTTTTAGTACTGTGACTATGTCATACCACTGTCTTCTTTCCTCCATGGATTCAGATGAGAAATCAGCACTTAATCTTATTGTGCTTCCCTTGTATGTGATGGTTCTCTTTTCTCTTGCTGCCTTGAGTATTTTCTCTTTGTCTTGAGCATTGGACATTTTGACAAGTATATGTCTTGGAGTTGGCCTGTTGGGATTTATACTGTTTGTGGTGTGCTTTGCTTCCTGGATCTGCACATCCATCTCTCTCAATAGAGTTGGGATGTTTTCAGCCATTATTTCTTTCAACACTCCTTCTGTTCCCTTTCCCTTCTCTTCTCCTTCTGGGATGCCCATAATGAGTATCTTTGTGCATTTTGTGTTGTCAGTTAAATCCCTGAGTCCTTGTTGGATTTTTTCTATTTTTCTGTCTATCTGTTCTACTATTTTTTTTATTTCAGCTGTATTGTCTTCCACATCACTAATTCTTTATTCTGCCTGTTCAAATCTGCTGTTATGTGAATCCAGTGTCTTCTTGATTTCTTGGATTGTGCCATTGATCACCATCATATCAGTTATCTTTTTGCGTATGTTTACAATTTCTTCAGTATGTTCTCCCAGTGTCTTCTTTATATCCTTAATCTCTTCCTTCACTTCATTAAGTTGATTCATGATATTTATTTTGGAATTTTTGATTAGTTGTTCGATGTTCTGCATATAGTCCTGGTTTTTAGTTTGTTCTTTGGAGTTTTCCATGTCTTCCTATTTCTCAGTGTGGTTTGTCATTTTTTGTTGCCCTCTAGTCATCATTTTATCTTGCTGGTTTACTCAGTTGATTAACTTCTCTCTCTCCTCTAGAATTTTATTTAGCTGTTGGTTCTGTCTGTGTGTTAAGATTTTCTTTGACACTTTTTCTTCTTATTTTGTTTCCTTGCTTCTTTCTTGTACGAATCTCCACCGATTGCTCCACACCATCGATCTGCCCGCTTCTAGATGACCCAAGCTTCTCGTTCCATGTGCCCACAACACAGACCCTCGGGCAGGACCCTGTCCACAATTGGCCATCCCCAGAGGGCTGGTCAACGAGTACCCTCCTAAACCGACACCATCTTGTCTCCGATGTCAAGATCTTTCTTCTTAATAAATCAGAATGCAGATTGAGAGTTGAGAAATAAAGTTTATAGTCAATAATGGCAAAAAGGATCTCTCAGGAAAAGAACAAGCCAACAGGGTGAGGTCAGAGAAAAAAAGTAAACAATTCAGGGGCATTCAATATAAGGGTCAGGCTTATAGCCTAGATACAGTATGACTTGAGAGGCAGAAAATATATAGAGAAGAAGGACTCTTGGGCCATAATTATTTGAACTAATGTGACACTCATCTTTCTCTGATACAAAAAAAGGGGGGGGCATTTAACTTGTCTGTGAACTAGAAAAAATATCAACCCATGACCTTACATATAATTGCAGTATTCTCCCAATAATAAGATACTATTTGTTATAGGTACTGAGTAAAATAATTGGAAGCTCAAATCATCTTTTGATGTCTGAAGTAATTTTAATACTCCATAACTTTTTCATGGCATTTTTTACTTCTGCATTTCTTAGTGTGTAGATGAGTGTGTTGAGCAAAGGCGTTCCAATGGTATAAAACCCTGCCACCATCTTGTCAATGGGGAAAGTTGTTGGGGGATGTGTACACATGAATGTACAGGGCCAAAAAATAAGATGACTGCAATGATGTGGGAGGTAAAAGTTGAGAAGGCTTTTTTCCTCCCTTCTGCACTGTGATTTTGCAGAGAATACAAGATTACAATGTATGAGATTATCAGAAGCATGAAACTGCTTGATCAAATGGCCCCACTATTGGAAACCAGCAGTAGGTTGATCACTGAAGTGTCCATACAGTCAAGTTTCAACAAAGGCTGTAAACTCCAGCAGTAATGATCAGTCAAATTGTGTCCACAGAAAGGCAATCTCAAGGCCAGGGCAATCTGAGCTGTAGAAAGGATGAAAGATCCTATCCAGGCAAAAATAATAAAAATTATGTAGACCTGTTGTCTCATGATGATTGGATAATGTAAGGTCTTACAGATCGCCACATATTGATCAGCAGCCATGAGCATTAGAACAAAGATCTCCAGGCAGCCAAATATATGCATTGTAAAAACTTGTCATGCACTCATTGTAGGATATGATTTTCTTTGCAGTGAGAGCATCTACAATTAGCTGTGGGGCTGTGGAATTTGAAAAGCAGACATCAGCAAAAGAGAAGAAAAATAGGAAGAAGTACCTGGGGCTTCAAAGTGTCTGAACTTGATGGTCACAATAATGAGAAAATTCCCAATCATGGTTCCTGCATAGAAAATTAAGATTACAAACTCCATTTTCTGCCTCAAAGGGTCCTGTGTCAGTCCTAACAATATGAATTCAGTTACACTGCATAAAGTCATACATAGATAATATGTCAATGAATTATTATGGCTATTTTTCAATAAAACTTCATTTAAATAAAGCAAAGGACCAAATTCAGTCGATGGCTACAGTTTGCCAACTCTTGCTCTAAAGATAATTGACTTTATTTTTTAAATGTTTTTTTTTCTAAAAGATACATAGATTACATAAATTGTTACATAAAAAATACAAGGGCTTCATGTACAAGGGCCTATGCCCCCTCCTCACACTTCCCACTTTTCCCCACATTAACAACTTCTTTCAATAGTGTGATACATTCATTATAATTGATGATCATATTTTGGAGCATTGCCATTGAGGATGGATTATAGATTACATTGTAGTTAATACTCTCTCCCACTCAATTCTGTAGGTTATGGCAGGCTGTATATTGGATTATATCTCTCATGGTAATGTCATTCAGAACAATTTCAAGTCCCAAAAGTGCTCCTGTATTACACCTCTTTTTCCCTCCCTCTGCCTTCAGCACCTCCAGTGGCCACTGTTGCCACATCAATGATATAATTTCTTCCATTGCTAGAATCACAATAAGTCTATAGTAAATTCTAGTAAGCCCACTCTATTCCATATTTTATTCCCCAATCCTGAGGATTCTGGGATGGTAATGCCCACTCCAGCTGTACCTTAGAGGAGGGGTTGGGATCCCATATGGCTGATGGATGGGACTCCCTTGCTTGCAGTTGTAGTCTCTCTAGATTCCTTGGTATGGAGGTTGTCCATTCTCACCCCCTTGTTAGTTGTCCTGGGCAAGTTCAATGAAATGGAGAGTAGGTGTTGCAATTCCGCTGAGACTTAGGGCCCAGCTGGCACATGGGCAGCCAAAGATTCGTGTCTCTTGGGCATATGCCTACCAACTCCAGCACCAACTATAGGTTCAAACAGAAGGGACAGAAGAAGCATGTGTAGAAAACTAACAAATGAGTCCAACTCTGTCACACTCAGGAGAACAAACTCCAAAGTAGGCACTACTGGCAAGGCACCAAACTCTGGAGCTATCTGCCCTGATTGTAGGACCTGGGTGTCTCCAGAACCCTCAAGAACCCACTATTTGCGGGTAGTGTCTAGTTAGGCAATCTATTCAATCCTGCTGAGACATGCATAAGCATTATTTCTGGAATGACCTCCCAACTCACTTTGAAGTCTCCTAGCCATATAAACTCATTTCTCTTTACCTTTTCCCCCTTTTATTCGAGGTCTTTTCCAGTTGTATTGCTAGTTGTTGTTTGGTGGTAATCCCTCTGTGCCAGAGAGGCTCATCCCCGGGGCTCATGTCCCACACTGGAGGGAAGGTAATGCATTTATATGATTAGTTTGGCTTAGAGAGAAGCCACATTTGAACAACATACATATAGGCTCTCAGGAGGTAACTCTTAGGCACTCTACAACACTAGGCTAAGTTGCAATTTCAAGAGCAAAGGCTCATAAGTATAATCATCAATTTCAGGGGACCATAAATATACCATCCTTCTTCACTAAGCATTGTCCCTGTACTTGGGGGATTGTTGCTGTTCCATTAGAGAAAGTGGCAGAGCTCCCCCAGATAGGAATTCAATACTTTTTCAGTTATTGTGTGAATCTGTACCCACTCTGATAATGCCCCATGAACATTTGAACACATTTAATATGCCCTAAATATATGCCCAGGTGAACTTCCTCCAATATATCCCCCATCACTGACACCCCACACCAATAATCTGCCCATGCCAAAGTTATAACCCTTCTGTGGTCCAAAACTTCCTCAAAGATAAAGCCAAGAACATCTCCAAATACAATTAATAGGAAAATGAAATAATAATGATAGGCTTAAACACAAGAAATAAAATACATAATAATTTAGAAAAAATTAAAAATTAAAAAATTGGGGTATTGAAAAAGGAAAAATATTTTAAAAATTTTTGACGTGTTGCCTTACATCACTGTAATATCTGTTGAAATG
This sequence comes from Tolypeutes matacus, assembly GCA_026826555.1. NCBI lineage: Eukaryota > Metazoa > Chordata > Mammalia > Cingulata > Chlamyphoridae > Tolypeutes > Tolypeutes matacus. The sequence continues at coordinate 3,218,081 of JAKSZT010000663.1, forward strand.
TATGTACAGTTACATTTTCTTCCATTTCTTCCTCAGTGTCTTAATTTTTTTCATTATGTTTTCAAAAAAGTTTTAGGTCACAGTAAAGTCACATAAAGAATATAGAGGACTTCCATATACCCAACATCTTCCCCCTTTTCCTGCTTCCCATATTGGTAACTTTTTTATGTGTGGATGGCACATTTGTTAAAATTGATGTACAAAAATTGAAACATAGCTACTAACCATGGTCAATGGTTTACATTATGGTATACACTTTAAACCATGCACTTTTATAAATTTTTGAATGGTTTATATTATGGTATACACTTTAGACCATACACTTTTATAAATTTTTTATGAAATTTAACATAGCCTGTATCCAACATTGCAAGATCTTGCAGAACATTTCCATTACAACCTAAATATCCCCCTCTTCCATCGATTCTATTCCTCCCTCCCTCTCCCCTCAGAGCCCACGGTGACCACCAGTCTTCAGTCCTTGAATTACAAGGTTCATAGTTACTTGCAACAGCACTGAGTACTTCACACACTGCTCTGTCCTACCCTATTAGAAACCACCCATGCTCTCGAGAGACACCCAAACCTCTGCTTGAGAACATATCAGGCTTCCCCGGGATGGGAATCCAAACTACTTCCCACTCATTGTTTCGGTATCCACCCACTGATACAACACACCATGACAAAATGATCACTCACACATTCTCTGGAAGAGTGACCCAGGTGTGCCCTGTCCAAAATGCCTCCCATCCAACACCCTAAACTAGTAACCCTTCCTTGTCATATTGCCAAAGGGGTTTTCCCAACATTGTAGTTTCAACTACAAACCCAATAATACCCAGTATTAACCTGGTAACTCCCACATCCTTCCCAGCAGTTCCATGGACCATCCAACACACCCTTCCCACCTTATCTCCTGTTAAACTTGCACCACCCAACCCAATAGTATCACTACACCACTGTCATATCCCTTCACTGCACAACTACTCAATTCCACCTTATCATAAGTTTTGCCCGTAAGGGCATTGGTTTACAAACTTCTTCTCCCTATCTATTTCCAGTAAACCTATCTTCCAGGCTCTAGCTATCTGAGTCTGCTCAATTTGCTTAATTCATATCAGAGAGGTCATGTAATATTTGTCCTTTGATATCTGGCTTGCTTCACTCATCATAAGGTCCTCAAGATTCCTCCATATTATCCTATAAGTTAATTCTGTATTCCTTCTTACAGCTGAGTAATATTCCATTGTATGTGTATACCGCATTTTGTTTATCCGTTCATCTGTTGATGGGTATTGGGGTTGATTCCAACTTTGGGCAATAGTAAATAATGCTGCTATGTACATTGGTGTGCATATACCAGTTTGTGTTCTTGCTTTCACTTCTTCTGGGTATATATCCAGCAGTGGAATTGTTGGATCTTATGCCAGATCTATAACTAGCTTTTTGGGGAACTGCCAAACTGTATTCCACAATGGCTGCACCATTCTACTTTTCCACCAGCAGTGGGTGAGAGTTCCCATTCCTATACATCCTCTCCAATACTTGTAGTCCTATGATTTTTTAATAGCTGCCAGTATAAAGGATGTAAGATGGTATCTCATTGTAGTTTTGATTTGCATTTCCCTAATAGCTAGTGATATTGAGCATCTTTTTATATGCTTTTTAGCCATTTGTATTTCTTCTTTGGAGAAGTGTCTTTTCAAATCATGTGGTCATTTTTTATTTTTATTTATTTATTTTTTTGTCATTTTTTAAATGGGTTGTTTGTCTTTTTATTTTTGAGATATAGGATTTCTTTTTATATCCTGGATATTAGGCTCCTATCAGATATACAGTTACCAAATATCTTTTCCCATTGAGTTTGCTGTCTTTTCACTTTCTTGGCAAACTCCTGGAATGCTACCAAACTGATTCTAAGATGCTAACATCACCCTAATACCAAAGCCAAATAAAAACCTAGTGGAAAAAGAAAATAACAGGCCAATTTTTAAAGGAATATATATGAAAATGTCTTCAACAAAATATTTGTTAACCAAATCTCAAAACTAATCGAAAAAATTATACACCACAATCAAGTGAGCTTTATATGAAGTATACAAGGGGAGTTCAACATAAGAAAATTAATCAGTGTAATATGCCACATTAATAAATTGAAGAAGAAAAATCACATGATAATTTAACAGATGTAGAAAGTGCATTTAACAAAATAAAACTTCCTTTCTTGATAAAAACATTCCAGAAGATTAGAAGGAAACTTTCTCAGCATAATAAAGTACATATATGAAAACCCCGCAGCTAACATTGCACTCAGTGAAAAAAACTGACAGCTTTCCCTCTGAGATTGGAAAGAAGGCACAGATTCCCATTCTCTTTACTGTTATTCAGTATGGTACTAGAAGTTCTACCTAGAGCAATTAGACTTGATAAAGAAATAAATTTCACCCAAATAGAAAAGGAAGAAGTGAAACTTTCACTACTCCCTGATGATATGATCCTATACTTAGAGAATCCCAAAATATTCACAACAAAACTATTAGAACTTATAGACTATATCAGCCAAATTGTGGGATGCAAAACTAATACACAAAAATAAATAGTGTTTCTATACACTACTAATCATCATTATGAGGAGAAAGTCAGAAAAAAATATCCATTAAAAATAGTTACTGAAAGAAACAAATATTTAGGAATATATTTAACCAAGGACATAAAGGATTTGCTTTCAGAAAACTATAAAACATTGCTAACAGAGACCAAAGATGATCTAAATAAATGAAATGATACTCCTTGTTCATAAGTTTGAAGACTAAATAACATTACTGTGTCAATTCTACCCAAACTAAACTATATATTTAAAATAATCTTAATAAACATTCCAATATACTTCTTTGTAGAATTGGAAAAGTCAATTATCAAATTTATCTGGAAGTAGATGTGTTCCTGAAAAGTGAAAAAATATCTTTAAAAAGAAGAAATAATTTGAAGGACTCTCACTTCCAGACTTTAGAGCATATTATCTAGCTAAATGGTAAAAACAGTGTGGTACTGGTGTATAGATAGACAGACTGACCAATGGAATCAAATCAAATGTTTGGAAATAGACCCTCACATCTATGGTCAAGTGATTTTTGACAAGGCTGTCATACCCACCCAGCTGGGTCAGAACAGCCTATTCAAGAAATGGTGCTTGAGAACTGTATATCCATATGTTAAAAAAGAGGACAATTGTCTCACATCTTATACAAAAATTATTTCAAAATGGGTCAGGGACCTAAGTATAAAAACTAGAACCATAAAGTTCCTAGAAGAAAGTGTAGGGAAACATCTTCAAGATCTTGTGGTTGATGGTGATTTCTTGGACCTTATATCCAAATATGAGCAGCAAAAGATAAAAACAGATAAATAGGACTGATTCAAATTAAACACTTTTGCATTTCAAATGATTTTGTTACAAAGGAGAAAAGAAATCCAAAATCAATTGGAAAAAATCTTTGGAAACCACATATTTGATAAGGGACTGATCAAGATGTTATATAAAGAAATCATACAACTTGGCAACAAAACTTTAAACAACATAATTAAAATGGGCAAAATAATTTAAAATATATATTTTTTCTGAAGTGGAAATACAAATGGATAAAACACACATGGAAAGATGTTCAACATAATGAGCTATTAGGGAAATGTAGATCAAAATTACAATGAGATATCATGTCAAACAATACATAATGGCCATTATTTAAAAACAATAGAAAACTACAAGCACTGTAAAGGATGTGGAGAAATAGGAACACTCCTTCACTGTTAGTTGGAGTGTAAAATGGTGAATCCTCTGTGCAAGATGATTTGGCAGTTCCTCAGGAAACTAAATATAGAACTGCCATATGATCCATCAATCCCATTACTAGGCATATATTCAAAAGAACTGAAAGCTGGGACATGAACAGATATTTACACACCAATTTTCAAAGTGGCATTATTCACAACTGCTAAAAGATAGAAACAACCTAAGTGTCCTTCAAGCAATGAATGGATAAACAAGATGTGGCATATTCATTCGATGGAATATTATTCAGCTATAAGAAGAAGTGAGTTGAGGAAGCACATGATAACTTGGAGGAACCTTGAGGATATTATGTTGAGTGAAATAAGCCAGATGCAAAAGGATGAATACTGTATTGTCTCAAAGATATGAACTAAATACAATGGGTAGACTTATGGAGTTGGACTAGGAAATGTAGGTTGGTGGGAGATGAAATGTGGGGTGAGAAGGAGGAGATGATGATGGATGTATGTAGAACGATTTATAAGGTCAAATTTAAATATGTGATAATGGATGGACTTGATGGTAAAAAATTATAATGAATGTAACAAGCCCTGTCGATGTATGGATGTGAATGCTGTGTAAATGGGTACTCTGGAAGATTAATAGTAGTTAGAGGATGGCTGGATGTTAATATAGGGAATGAATAATAATGATTTTGGTGGTGGATGAGGATTATGTTAAATCATATAAAAACAGGAATGTTCTAGAAGGTGTGAAGGATGTGGTGATACATGGTAAAAATACAGCCAATGCAATTTATAGACTAATTAACAACATTGTAATGGTTTTGTAGTGAAAGCACAGAAGGTAATACACCAATGATAAAGGTAAAAAGAGAACATGTATTTTGCTTTTGTGAGATATGAATGTGATTAAGCATTTTTTCTCACTTCATTTTTTCATTAATCAGGAGATCTTGACTACATCATTTAAGTAAGCTGGGTTAATCTATATATCCTTTTGAACACTAGAGGGATAACTGAATTAGTAGTTGGAATTAGAGGGGTAAAAATTGCAGTGATAGAACTTTTAGGAGTAATGCTTCCATAACTTTTGAGCTGCGTATTTCTGTTATTTTATTTTTTGATTTTGAAATAAAGTTTGAATAAAAATGCTTTATTACTTAAAAAATGTTGTCACCTGAGCCTTCAACACGTCATGATCTATTTTCTTGTTGTTGATGGGTTCTTGCCTGGTTGTTGATGGTTGTTTACTGGTCAGATTGTTAGTTTTGGAAGGTTGGGTGGCTGTGGCAATTTCTTAAAATAAGAAAACAATGAATCTTGAGGCATAAAATGTCTCTTCTTTTCACAAAGGATTTCCTTATGGTATCAGATGATTATGCTTGATGGCATTTTATCCACAGTAGAATGTGGATTCTTCTCATCCATTAAAGTTCATCATGAGATTAAAAAACTGAGGAACATCTTCATGCTCTAATTCTAATTATAATTCTCTTGCTATTTACCCCACATCTGCAGTTACTTCCTCTATTGAAGCCTTGAATTCCTATCCATGATTGTTTGAATAAACTTCTTCCAAACTCGTTCATAGTGATATTTTGTCCTTCTCCCATGAACCACAAATGTTCTTTGTTACTATGGAAGCTTTAGATTACATAAATCATGTGTCAAAAATATGGAGCTTTACCATATATCCCAGCCCCTCCCTCTATCACACTTTCCCCCATTAACAACATCTTTCATTAGTGTGGTATGTTTGTTACAATTGATGAATAAATATTGAACCATTGCTATTAACCATGGCCAATAGTTTACATTATGGTTTACACTTTGCACTTCACAGTTTTATAGGTCTTGACAAAATGTATATTGACAGATATCTGTCATTGCAATGTCATGCAGAACAATTCCCATATCCCAAAAACATCCCTTATTACACTTATTCTTCCTTTTCATGCCTCTCAGAATCTGGTGACCACTGTCTTTATATGAATGTTACAAGTTCTATCATTACTAGAATAAAAATACATCCACTTTGGTCCATAGTTGTATTCCCCCCATATGTTTGTTCATTCCTCAATCTTGAGGATTTGAGGATGTTGACACCTACTCTGCTTCTCATAGAGCGTAGGCTTAGATCCCATAGGGCAACTGGTTGGAATTGTCTTTCTTGCAGTTGTAGATACTTTCTGTATTTTTTGGATGGGAATTATCCATCATCATCCTTTTGTTATTTGTCCTGGGTGGCTGCAACTCTGCTGAGATTCAGCACACAAGTGGCATATGAACAGCCAGAAGATTTAAGTCTCTGGGACACACTTAATGGTTATAGTGCTAATTATAAGTTGAAATAAATGAGTCATAAGAGTCATGTGTGAGAAAATTCTAAATGAGTCTAATTCTGACACATTGGTGGGATAGGTTATTATATATTCTAATATAAGACCCACTGTGAGGGTGTCAGATTTTTGGGGTTATTTATCTAGATGTCTCTAGAGCCCTCAGGAGCCCCCTGCTTAAGGCACTGTTTACTGTGGCAGTCAGTGAGATTCTTTTGAGATGTGCAGGAGCATAACCTCTGGAATGACCTCCTGACTCACTTGAAATCTCTTAGCAATAAAAACTCATTTGTATTTAATATTTTGTTCCAGGTCATTTTCCGAATGCATTGCAATTTGGCACTTGGTAATAATCCCTCATGCTAGGGAGGCTTATACCCGGGAGCCATGTACCATTCTGGGAGGAAGGTTTGTGTTTATATGCTAAGTTTGGTTTGGAGAAAGGCCACATTTGAGCAACAAGGAGGCTTTCAGGAAGTAACTCTTAGGCCATATATAATACTGGGATAATTTTCAATTTCAGAAGAAAGAGGTTCTTAAATACAGGCATCAATATCACAGGCCTATCGCATTGGTCTGTGCTCCTTCACTATGTACTGCCCATGTACTCTAGGGATTCTTGCCATTATGTTAATGATGTCGCAGGACTCCCCGGGATGGAAATTCAATGTTTTTTTGGTTATCATGTGGGTCTCCCTGCACTGACCCAAGACCCCATGACCACTTGAACACATTCATTTCTATATAAGCATGTCCCATGTGCACCCCTCCCCACACCTCCCCCCACGATAGACACCCCAAATAATTGGTTCTCCCTTGCCACAGTTGTGACCCTTCTGCAATCCAAAACTTCCTCAAAAACAAATCCAAAAATAAATAAAAACAATAAAGAAATTAAAACAATAAAAAATAAAATGCAAATTTAAAAATTGCTTTGTGTTTTTCATCACCATACGATCTATCTTTTATTTATTGACAATTTCTTCCATATGTTCCCCTAGGGTCTTATTTTTTTTTCAATTATTTTCAAAGAAGCTTTAGGTTACAGAAAAGTCACATCACAAATATAGGGGATTCCTATATACCCCTCCCCCCTTCTCACATTTTCACCTATTAATAACTTCTTACATGAGACTTGTACATTTTACAATTGATGGACAAATATTGAAGCATTGTTATTAACCATGGTCAATGGTTAACATTTTTGTTCACATTTTGCACTGTAAACTTTTATAGGTATTGACAAAAATGTATAATGGCCTAGATCTGTCATTGCAAAATCATACAGAACAATTCCAATGCCCTAAATATGCCCTATGTTCCATCTCCATCTGCTCTTCCCTCCCCTCCCCTCTGTACCTGTGGTAACAATTAAGTTTTCATTTTTGAAGAATACATTTCTTAATTACATGACAATATTGAGGGCTTGACATATTGGTCTGTTTTCTTTTATTAGGCATTGCCCCTCAAATTGAAAACCTAGCAGAACTCCCCAGGATGGATGTTTAATATTTTTTTTGTTTAGTGTTTTGTTCTCCATGCACTGAGATAATATCCTATGACAGGGTAAGCACTTTTATGTTCCATAAAATCATGCCCCAGTTATGCCCTATTCTACATATCCCCCACCATCGATGCACTGCACCAGTAGCCCTCCCCTGCTATATTAGCCAAAAGAGCATTACAATCATTGTAATTGCAACTATAGGCATGTAAACCCCAGAGTTTATCTGATTCTTCCTTAAGCCCTCCCTCCATTTCAATGGTTAGACCAACCCAATCCCCCCAATCACCCTCACATTCTAGTACCATTGACCCCACTCATTCCTGCACCTCTATCACCCACATCCACTGCCAAACCACCCTCTTTCTCCTCATGATAGGTTTCACCCATATTAAGCATATGCTCACCATACTCTACTTCCTATCTGTCTCCTGACAACCTATCTTCCAGACTCTAGCTCTGTGAGTCTGCTCAGTGTGCTTAGGTCCTATCAGTGAGGCCATGTAATATTTGTCCTTCAGTTACTGACTTGCTTCACTCATCATAAGGTCTTCAAGAGACGTCTATGTTGTCCCATTTGTCAGTTCTTCATTCCCTCTTCAAGCTGAGTAATATCCCATTGTATGTATATACCACAATTTATTTATCCATTCATCTGTTAATGGACACTTGGGTTGCTTCCAACTTCTGGCAATAATGAATGATGCTGCTATGAACATTGGTGTGCCTATATCTGTTTGTGCCTCTGCTTTCAATTCTTCAGGTTATATCCCCAGCAGTGGGACTGCCAGATCATATGGCAGTTCTATAATTAGCTTCCTGAGGAATCACCAAAACATCTTCCACAATGGCTGTACTATTCTATATTCCCACCAGCAGTGCATGAGAGTTCTCTTTCCTCCACATCCTCTCCAACACTTGTAGTTCTGTTTTTTTAATAGCCACCAGTCAAATAGGTGTAAGATGATATCTCATTGTAGCTTTGAATTGCATTTCCCTAATAGCTACTGATGTTGAGCATCTTTTCATGTGCTTTTTATTTTTTAAACAATTTATTGAAGTACATCATTCATACATGAACATACATAACTATAAGTATTCAGTAAACATCAAGAACTTACAAAACAAACATGCATAACATCATACAGGGCTCCCACACATCACCCCCCCACACACAAACACTCTGCATTGTTGGAAACATTTGTTAACAAACCATGAAAGAGTATTGTCAAAGTATTACTACTAACTATAGTCCGTAACTTACTCCCCTATACATTTTTTAAGGATTTATTTATTTATTTACTTTTATCCATTTTTAGCCCTCCCCCCCACCCCGTTTTTGTTGCTTCTGTGTCCATTCACTGGGTGACTCTGTGTCCATTTTCTGCCCTATCTTCTCATCCTTCTCCTACTGTCTTCACTGGGATTCAATCTTTGGAACCTCTGATGTGGGACAGAGGCATCCTACCACCTGTGCCACCTTAGTTCCTGGTTTTTTGTGTGTCTCATCTTGGCTCTCCCTTGTGTCACTCTCCTGTTACATCATCATCTTGCTGTGTGGCTTGCGGGTCCTGGCAGTGCACCCAAGCATGGTACCTGGGAGGCTCACTCGCTCACGGGGCCTGGTGACACACCCGCACATGGGGCCTGGTGGCCCACATGCCTTCTATATTTTTCCTTTTTTTTCTTTTTACCAGGAGGTCCCAGAGATCAAACCCAGGTCCCACCATATGGTAGACGGACACCCAACCACCCAAGTCACATCTGTCCCCCTGCTGTATCTCTTAAGGTTGACCAAAGATACCCAAAGTCACAGTCTTTTTCAATACAGGATGTTCATATAATAAATCAGGCTTAGTTTGTTACCAGCATTCCAAAAACCAGACCTAGAGAGAAAAACTACGTCTGGGGACACATGCATGGTTTCTAATATAGTGAATGTTTAGTCTACCCTGATTATCACAAAATCAGGGCAGTAAGAATATTCACATTCATGTGCTTTTTAGCCATTTCTATTTATTTGTAAAAGTGTCAGTTCAAATGTATTGCCATTTTTAAAATGAGTTGTTTTTTTTTTTTTGAGATGTAGGATTTCTTTATATATGCTAGATAGTAGGCCATTATTGGACAAATTATTACCAATTTTTTTTTCCCATTGAGTAGGCTGCCTTTTCAATTTCTTGGCAAACTTTTATGAAGTGCAAATGATCTTAAGTTTTGTAGAGTTCCCATTTATCTATTTTTTCTTTCATTGCTCATGCTTTGAGTGTAAAATTTATGAAACCATTTCCAACTACAAGATCTTGTAGATGCTTCCCTATATTATCTTCTGGAGATTTATGATCTTTGCTTTTATATTTAGATCTTTGATCCATCTTGAGTTAAATTTTGTATAGGTCATGAGATGGTGATTCTCTCCCTTTCTTTTGGATATGGATATACATTTCTCCAAGCCCTATTTGTTGAAGAGGCCATTCTCTCCCAGTTAAGTGGACTTGGTGGCCTTTTCAAATATCAGTTGAACATATATGTGAGTATATATATCAGAATTCTCAGTACTCTTCCATTGTTCAGTATGTCTATCTCTGTGCCAATATCATGCTGTTTTGACCACTGTAGGTTTGTAGTATGTTTTAAAGTCAGGTAGTATGATTACTCCGATTTCATTTTTTTTTCTCAATATGTCTTTGGTTATTCAGAGCCCCTTGTCATTCCAAATAAATTTCATAGTTAGCTTTACCAATTCAGCAGAAAATGATGTAATTTTTATTGGGATTGCATTAAATGTGTAAATAAGTTTGGGTAGGATTGGCATCTTAATGACGTTTAATCTTCCTATTCATGAGCAGGAATATTCTTCCATTTATTTAGGTCTTCTTTGATTTCATTTAACAAAGTTGTGTTGTTTTCTGTGTATAAGACCTTTAAATCTTTAGTTAAGTTTATTACTATTTATTTTATTCTTTTAGTTGGTATTGTAAATGGACTGTTAAAAAATTTCCTCCACAGATTGCTCATTATTGGTGGAAAGAAATGGAACTGATTTTAGGAAATTGATCTTTTTTATGTTTAACTTTTTAAACTTTATTTTTATAGAAGATTTAGGTTACAGAAAAGTTGCATCAAAAATATAGGGGAATCCCATATACCCCACTGCCTCCCACTGACATTTTCCCCTATTAATAACATCTTACATGAGTATGGTACATTTGTTACAATTGATGAAAATATTGAAGCATTGCTATAAACCATGGTAAGTAATTTACATGATGATTTATACTTTGCACCATGCAATTTCATCGGTTTTGACAAAATATATAATGGACTGTATCTATCATTGCAAAATCATGCAGAACAATTCCAATACCCTAAAAGTGCCCTATGTTCCACTTATTCTTCTATCTCCTTCCCCTCAGAATATATGGTAACCACTGTCATTATATCATTGTTAAAAGTTCTTCCATTACTGTAATAAAAATAATTCTACTTTGGCACATGGTTGTTTCCTCATTCAATATTTTTTCTTTTCATTTTTTTATTTTTTAAAAAGACTTAGATTACATAAATATTACAAAGAATATATAGGGGATTCCCATATGCCCTGCTTCCCGCACCTCCCACATTTTCTTACATCAGTAACGTCTTTCATTGGTCTGGTACATTCATTGCAATTGATAAACACATTTTGGAGCATTGCCACTAAGCATGGATTATAGTTTACATTGTAGTTTACACTCTCTCCCACTTAATTGTGTAGGTTATGGCAAGATATATAATGGCTTGTATATTTCACTGTAATGTCATTCAGTATGATTTCCAAGTCCCAAAAAATGCCCCCATGCTACACTTGCTTTTCCCTCTTCCTACACTCAAAACTTCCAGTGGCCACTGCCTCCAGATCAATGATACTTTTTTCCCATTGCTAGAATCACAATAAGTCTACAGTAGAATACGAGTAAGTCTACTTTAATCCCTAGTTCATTCCCCAATCCTGAGGATCCTGGGATAGTGATGCCCAATCCACCTTTAAATGAGGGGGGCCTTAATCCCATGCAGCCTATGAATGGCACTCTCTTACTTGAAGTTGTAGACACTCTTGATTCCTTGGTATGTTGGTTATCTACCATCTCCTCCTTGTTAGTTGTCGTGGATGAGTCCAATGTACTGGAGTGTAGGTTTTGCAATTTTGTTGAGTTTCAGGGCCCAGCTGGCACATGGACAGCTCAAAGATTTGTCTCTTGGATATACACCTACCAACTTTAGTACTAATTATAAGTACTATGTGTGTTAGGAAACCAAAACTGGGTCCATCTTTGTCACACTGGGGAGCATAAATTCCAAAGTAGGGTCCACTGACAAGGGACCAAACTCCTGAGATATCTGCCCTGACTATAGTGTCTGGATGACTCCAGAGCCCTCAGGAGCCCCATTATTTGGGGGTAGTATGGACTTTGATTGTCAAAGTGATCCTGCTGAGACGTGCATAATGTAAACTCTCGAATAACCTCCCAACTGTCTTTGAAGTTTCATAGCCATATACATTCATTTGTCTTTAACTTTTCCCCCTTTTGGTTAATGTCTTTTTTTTTCCAGCTGCATTTCCTGTTGGTACTTGGTAGCAGTCCCTCGGTGCCATGAGGCTTATGCCTGGGAGGCATGTCCCATATAATTTCATTTATATGCTGAGTTTGGCTTAAAGAGAGGCCACATTTGAGCTACAAGGAGGCTCCCAGTATGTAACTCATAGGTGCCCTACAATACTAGCCTGTTTCTATTTCCAGAGCAAAGGCTCAAAAGAATAATCATCAATATCAAGGGCCCATCAATGGACTATCCTCCTTCACTAGTCATTGTCCTTGTACTTGGTGGATTGTTGCTGTTCCATTAGAGAATATAGCAGAGCTCCCCAGGATGGGAATTTGATATTTTTTGGTTATTGTGTGAATCTCCACCCACTGTGACAATGCCCAATGAACATTTGAACACATTTATATGCCTTATATATATATGCCAGGTGAACTTCCTCCCATATATCCACTATCATTGACACCCCACACCAATGTTCCTCCCCTGCCACAGGATGGTTCAACATAAGAAAACCAATCAATATTATATACCACATAAACAGATCAAAGAAAAAAAATCACATGATCATCTCTATAGATGGACAAAAAGCATTTGACAAAATACAGTATGCCTTCCTGATAAAAAACACTAAAAAAGATAGGGATGAAGGGAACTTCCTCAACATGTTAAAGGATATATACAAAAAACCCATAGCTAAAATCATAGTCAATGGTAAAATGCTAAATGCTTTCCTTCTAAGATCTGGAAAAAGACAATGATGCCCACTGTCACTGCTCTTATTTAACATTGTGTTAGAAGTAGTTCCTCAAACACTTAGGCAAGAAAAATATACAAATTGGAAAGGAAGGAGCAAAAGTTTCAGTATTTGCAGATGGCATCATCCAATACATAGAAAGCCATGAGAAATTTACAACCAAGCTTCTAGAGCTTTACTTATTCAGTAAAGTGACAGGATACAAGATCAATGTATATTAATAATCTTTTCATATGTGGACAATACATTTTTATCAGGAAAGGGTGCTGGATTTTGTTGAATTCTTTGTCTTCATCAATTGCGATGAATATGTGATTTTTGTCTTTTGATCTGTTAATGTGGTGTATTACATTGATTCTCTTATGTCGTACCACCCTTGGATACCATTGATGAAACCCATTTGGTCATGGTGTATAATTTATTTGATGTATTGTTGAATACAATTAGCAAATATTTTGTTGAGGATTTCAGCACCTAGGTTCATTAGAGAGATTAGCATATAATTTTCCTTTTTTTGTGGCGTCTTTGTGTGGTTTTGTTATTAGTGTGATGTTGACATCATAGAATGAATTAGGCAAGGTTCCCTCCACATCTATTTTTTGGAAGAGTTTAAGCAGGATTGATTTTGGTTCTTTCCAAGATGTTTGGTAGAATTCACCTATGAAGCCATCTGGTCCTGGGGTCTTCTTGGTTAGGAGGTTTTTGGTGACTAATTCAATATTTTTAATTGTGTTTGGTCTATTAAATCCATTAATTTCTTCTTTTCATCAATATAGGCTGCTTATGTGTTTCCAGGAATTTGTCCATTTCATCTAAGTTGTCCATCTTGTTGGAATACAATTTTTCAAAGTAGCCTCTTATTATACTCTTTATTTCTGTGGGGTCAGTGGTGATATCTCCTTCCTTGTTTCTTATTTTATGTATTTGCAACTTCTCTCTTTTTTCTTTGTTATTCTATCTAAGGGTTTGCCAATTTTATTAATCTTCTCTAAAAAACCAGCTTTTGGTTTTATTTATTTTTTCTAGTGCCTTCTTATCTTCAATTTCATTTAGCTATGCTTTTTAAAAAATATTTTAAAAGATGCTTAGATTACATAAATGTTACATGAAAATTACAGGGATTCCCATGTTCCCCACTTCCCACATCTCCACAACTCCCATATAAACATTTTTCATTAGTGTGGCACATCACCTGCAATGGACATACATATCCTGGGGCTTTGCCACTAAACATGAACCATAGATCACATTATAGGCCACACTCTCTCCCACACAGTTCTGCATGTATATGCTGGTTTAAAATGGCCTATATCTGTCATTGTAATGTCATTCAGGATAATTCTCAAGTCCCAAAAAATCCCCTTTATTACAACAGCTTTTCCCTCTCCCAGTCCCGAAAGCATCCAGTGGCCAATGGCTCCATATCAAATTTGTAATTTCTTCCATTGCTTGAATCACAATATGTCTACAAGAGAATACCAATAAGTACACTCTAGTCCATAGTTCTTCCCCCATTCCTGAGGAGTCTGGGATGGTGAAGTCCACTCCACCTCCAAGTGAGAAGGAGCTTATATCCCATGGATAAGATGGATGGTATGATCCTGTCTGCAGCTGCAGATTTCTCCATTCCCCGGGATGGCCGTTGTCCATCATCATCTTCTCACCAGGTAACTTGGGTGAATCCATTTAGCTGTAGAGTAGGTATTGCAGCTCCACCGAGATTCCAGGCACAGCTGCACATGGGCTGGCAAAAGGCTCCAGTCTCTGGAAGTACATTTACAAACTCCAGCACCACATATAGGTGTGAATAGAAGGGACTGATGGACCATGTGCAAGGAAGACTTATTTGAGTCCAATTGTTTCACTCTCAGGGGCACAGATTCCAAAGTATAGCCCACTAATAAGGCATCAATCTCTGGAGTTATTTCCACTTATATGGGACCTGGGTGTCTCCAGAGCCCTAAGGAGTCCCTCTATTTGGAGTGATATCCACATTGGTGTTCTATGAGATCTTATTGAGGTGTGCCTAAGCATTACCTCTGGGATGAACCTCCAACTCTCTTTGAAGTCTCTTAGCCATATGAACTCATTTGTCTTTACATTTTCTCCCTTTTATTCAAAGTCTTTTTTCAGTCATATTGCAAGTTGGCACTTGGTTTTAATCCCTCATTGCCAGGGAGGCTCATCCCTGGTAATCATACCCCACGCTGGGGGGCAGGTAATGCATTCTTATGCTGAGTTTGGCTTAGAGAGAGGCCACATTTGATCAACAAGGAGGCTTTCAGGTGGCAACCCTTAGGCAACCCCCATAACAGTAGGCTAAATTTCAATTACAAAAACACAGACTCATACGTCTAGTCGTCAGTATTGAGGACCAATTAGTGGACCATCCTCCTTTGCCAGACACTACCTCTGCACTTGGGGGACTGTTGCTGCTCTTTTGGAGAATGTGGCAGAGCTCTCCTGGCTGGGAATCCAGTATTCTCTCATTTATTGTGTGATTCTCCACCTACAGTGACCATGCCCCCCCCCGATAATTTGAACAATTTTATATATCTTTTATATATATTCAGGTTGACTTCCTCCCATGAAACCCCCATCCCAGACTCCTCCCCCCACCAGTGATCCTTTCCTGCCCCTGTTGTAACACTTCTGTGATCCAAACCTTCCTTACATATGATCCCATATAATAGCCAAATACAATTAATAGGAAAATGAAACAATAATGATAAGTTTAATGTAAGAAATAAAATACATGGAAACTTTTAAAAAACCCACTAAAAATAGAATAAAATTAAAGGATTTGGATATTCAAAAAATGGGAAAGTTTTTTTTTTTAATTTAATACATTTTTCCTTTTATCACTGCATTATTGTGTGTCCAGTCTGTACCATGGCACCTTACCCCTCTCATTCTCCAGTGTCTCCCAAATTTTCATTTGATTTTCAAAGAAGTTTTAGGTCACAGCAAAGTCACACACAGAATACTAGAGACTTTCATATACCCAAAGTCGTCCCCCTTTCCTCACCCCATATTAAAACCTTTTTGTACGTGGATGGTAGCATTGGTATAACTGTTATACAAATAGTGAAACATAGCTACTAAACATTGTCAATGGTTTAAGCATAGTTTACAATTTAGATGGTACAGTTAAATAATTTTTAATGATTTTTACCATGTCCTGTGTCCATCACTGTAAGGTAATGAAAAACATTTCCCCTGACCACTAAATACCCCACTTGATCTACTCTGTTCCTCCCTCTCCATCCCCCTGGGGCACATGACACCCCCTGTCTTGACTCATTGGATGACAAGATTCATAGTTCCATGCAACAAGAGGCCTTGACACTCTGATTGTCCTCCCTTATTAGGATCCACCCTTGCTCATAAGAGATGCCCACCTCTCTGTTTCTGGGTGGATCGGTCCTCCCAAACATGTGGGTCCATCTCCTTCCCACTCACCATGTGGGTCTCCACCCCCTGACACACACATTATGACAGGATGAACACTCACACACTCCCCAGAACCCACTCCTGATGTGCTCCGTCCTGAATGCCCCAACGAGCAACACCCTAATCCAGTGACACTACCTTGTCATATTGCCATAAGAGCATTCCCACTCCTGCACATTCAACCTCATAACCACAAATCCCGTGTTCTCCTGGTCCCTCCCCCATCTCTCTCCTCAGTACCTGGGTATTCTAACCCACCCTTCCTAATCTAACCACCTTTCAACCTTGCACCACCAAACCCAGTAATATCACTACCCACCTGTCCTGTCCTTCAATATGCACCTGTACTCTATCACTTTACCAGAGATTTTATCCATATGGGTGATGGCTCACAACCTTCTCTGTTCTTTCTATCTCTTGTTAACCTATCTTTCAGAAAATGATTCTCAGAGATTGCTCACTTTCCTCTTTTCAAATCAGTGAGGTCTATGTACTGTTCATCCTTCAATGTCTGGTTTGCTTCACTCAACATAAGGTCTTCAAGATTGATCCATATTATTCCATGCATTAGCACTTTATTCCTTCTTACAGCTGACTAATATTCCATTGTATGTATGTACCACATTTTGTTTATCCTTCCTTCTGTTTATGGGCACCGAGGTTGATTCCAGCTGTTGGCAATATTGAACAATGCCGCTGTGAACATTGGTTCGCATATATCTGTTCATGTCTTTGCTTTCAGTTCTTCTGGGTATATATCCAGCAGTGGGATCATTGCATCATATGGAAGATCTATAGTTAGTTTTTGAGGAACCACCAAAATGTCTTCCACAGTGGCTGGAACATTCCGCAACCCCCAGCAGTGGATGAGGGTTCCCATTCCTCCACATCCTCTCCAACACTTAGAGTGCTGTTTTTTTAATAGTCGCCATTCTAATGGGTGTAAGATGGTATCTCAATGTAGTTCTGATTTGCATTTCTCTAATAGTTATAGATGTGGAGCATTTTTTCATGTGCTTTTTAACCAATTGTATTTCTTCCTTGGAGAAGTGTCTTTTCAGGTCACTCGCCCATTTTTTAAATGGGTTGTTAGTCTTTTTATTTTTGAGTTGTAGGATTTCTTTATATGCAGGATATTAGGCTCCTATCAGATACATGGTTGCCAAATATATTCTACCATTGGGTAGGCTGCCTTTTTATTCTTTTGATAACGTCTTTTCAGATACAGAAGTTTTTAATTCTGAGGAGATCCCATTTATATATTTTTTCTTTTGCTACTCGTGCTTTGGGTGTGAAGTTCATGAAACAGTTTCCTAATACAAGGTCCTGTCGATACTTCCCTACATTATCTTCCAAAGGCTTTATGGTCTTGGCTCTTATATTTAAATCTTTGATCCATCTTGGGTTGATTTTCAGGTAAGGTGTGAGATGGTGTTCCTCTCTCATTCTTTTGAATATGGATATCCAGTTTTCCAAGCACCACTTTTTAAAGAGGCCATTCTCTCCCACCTGAGTGGGTTTGGTGGCCTTGTTGAATATCAGATGTCTGCATATGTAAAGATTTATATCAGAACTCTCAATTCGGTTCCCTTGTCAATGTGTCTATTCTTGTGCCAATACCGTGTAGTTTTCACAACTGTAGCTTTGTAGTATGATTTAAAGTCAGGTACTGTGATACCTCCAACTTCATTTTTCTTTTTCAATATGTCTTTGGCAATTCAGGCCTCTTACCCTTATAAATAAATTTTGTAGTTAGTTTTTCCAATTCCTTAAAAAATACAGTGTTGATTTTTATTGGGAATTCATTAAATCTGTAGATTAATTTGGGTATGATAGACATCTTGGTGATATTTAGTCTTCCTATCTATGAACAGGAAATATTCTTCCATTTATTTAAGTTTTCTTTGATTTCCTTTAACACTGTTGGGTAGTTTTCTGTACATAATTCCTTTACATCTTCAGTTAAATTTATTTATTTATTCTATGTATATGGTTCTTTTCGTTACTGTTGTAAATGGTATTTTTTTTCCTTGAAATCCTCCGTAGATTGCTTGTTATTGGTGTACAGATGTGCTACTGATTTTTGAGCATTGATTTTGTAGCCTGCAATATTACTGAACTGCTTTATAAGACTTAAAAGCTTTGTCATAGGTTTTTCAGTGCTTTCTATGTATAGGATCATGTCGTCTGCAAATAATGAAATTTTTAATACTTATTTTCCAATTTGGATGCCTTTTATATCTTTTTCTTGCCTCAATGTTCAAGCAAGTACTTCTAAGACAATGTTAAATAGGAGTGGTGATAGTGGGCATCCTTATCTTTTTCCTGATCTCAGAGGGAAGGCTTTTAGTTTGTCACCATTGAAGATGATGTTAGCATTGGGTTTTTCATATATACCCCTTTTCATCTTCAGAAAGTATCCTTCAATTCCTAACTTTTGCAATGTTTTTATCAGGAAAGTGTGCTCCATTTTGTTGAATGTTTTTTTCTGCATCTATAGAGATGATTATGTGATTTTTTTCTTTCAATCTGTTTATGTAGTTTATTACATTGATTGATTTTCTTATGTTGAACCATCTTTGCATACCTGGGATGAAACCCACTTGGTCATGGTGCATAATTCTTTTGCTATGTTGTTGAATGTGATTAGCAAGTATTTTGTTGAGGATTTTAGCATCTAGGTTCATTAGAGAAATTGGTCTGTAATTTTCCTTTCTTGTGGTATCTTTGTTTGGCTTTGGCATTAGGGTAATGATGGCATCATACAATGAGTTGGGCAATATTCCTTCTACTTCTATTTTTTTAGAAGAGCTTAAGCATGACTTATGTTACCTATTTCCAGAATGTTTGGTAGAATTAAGCTGTGAAGCCATCTGGTCCTGGGCTCTTCTTAGTTGGGGAATTTTTGATGACTGAGTCTATCTCTTAACTTGTAATTGGTCTATTGAGTTCATCAATTTCTTGTGAGTTTCTAGAAATTTGTTGATTTCCTCTAAGTTATCATTCTTGTTGGCATATAATTTTTTAAAGTATCCTCTTATGATACTCTTTATTTCTGTGAGGTCAGTAGTGATATCCCCTTGCTCATTCCTTATTTTGTGTATTTGCATCTGTTCTCTCTTTTTCTCTGCTAGTCTGGCTAAGGGTGTGTCAATTTTATTGATCTCGAAGAACCAGCTTTTGGTTAGTTTATTTTTTTCTACTGCTTTCTTATTCTCTATTTCATTTAGCTGTGCTCTAACCTTTGTTATTTATTTCTTTCTACTTCCTTTAGGTTTAGTTTGTTGATGTTTTTCCAATTCCTCCAAGTGTGCAGTTAGGTCTTCAATTTCAGCTCCTTGTCCTTTTTTAATATATGTATTTAAGGCTATGAACTTCCCTCTCAGGACAGCATTAGCTGTACCCATAGGTTTTGATCTGTTGTGTTGTCATTTTCATTCGTTTCAAGGTAGTTAGTGATTTCTTTTGTGATTTCCTCCTTGACCCACGATTTGTCTAAGATTGTGTTGTTTAACTTCCATATCTTTGTGCCTAATCTGTTTCTCTGGCCCTTAGTAATTTCCAATTTCATTACATTGTGGTCAGAGAAATTACTTTGTTTAATCAAAATCTTTCTGAATTCTTTGAGAGTTGTTATGTGGCCTATCATGTCGTCTATCTTGGAGTATGATCCATGTGCACTCGAGAAGAATGTAAATCCTGCTGTATTTGGGTGTAGCATTCTGTATATATCTATTAGGTCCAGGCCTCTAATGTACTATTCAAAGTCTTTGTTTCTTTATTGATTCTTGGTCTAGATGTTCTGTCTAATGGTGATAATGGTGTATTAAAGCCCTCCACTATAATTGATGAGGTATTTTTTCTTTGAGTACCTTGACTATGTCATACCACTGTCTTCTTGCCTCCTTGGTTTCAGATGAGAAATCAGCACTTAATCTTATTTTGCTTCCCTTGTATGTGATGGTTCTCTTTTCTTGTGCTGCCTTGAGTACTTTCTCTTTATCTTGAGCACTGGACATTTTGATAATTATATGTCTTGGAGTAAGTCTCCTAGGATTTATACTGTTTGGGGTGAGCTGTGCTTTGTGGACATGTACAACCATCTCCCTCAATAGGGTTGGGAAATTTTCAGCCATTATTTCCTTCAACACTCTTTTTGTTCCCTTTCCTTTCTCTTCTTCTGGGATGCCTATAATGTGTATGTTTGTGTATTTTTGTGTTGTCAGTTAAATCCCTATATCCCTGCTGGATTTTTTCTATCTTTTTATCATTCTGTTCTACTATCTGTTTGACTTAAGATGGTACTGTCTTCCACATCAATAATTCTTTCTTTTGCCTGTTCAAATCTGCTGTTATGTGAATCCAGCATATTTTTTATTTCTTGGATTGTGCCATTCATCACCATCATGTCCGTTATCTTTTTATGTATGTTTACAATTTCTTCAGTATGTTTTCCCAGTGTCTTCTTAATATCCTTAATATCTTCCTTCACTTCATTAAATTGGTCCATGATATTTGTTTCAACAGCTTTGATTATTTGTTTGCTGTTCTGCATCTCTTCCTTGTTTTTAGTTTGTTGATTGGAATGATCCATGTTTTCCCATTTCTCAGTATGGTTTGTAATTTTTTATTGCCCTGTGGTCATCATTTTGTCTTGATGGATTTATCAGTTGATTAGCTTCTCCCTCTGCTGTAGAATTTTATTTAGCTGGTGGCTCTGTGTGTGTGTTAAGTTTTCTCTTTGACACTTTATTCTTGTTGTTTTTCCTTGCTTTTATCTATGTTCCCTTGAAGGAAAAAGATTAGGGTCAGAGGAATCGAAAGAGGTTAGAAAGGAAAAAAGATAATAGTAATATTGATAAAAGTTAGAAGAGGGGCTGTATCAGACTTAGTAAAGTGAATATTTAACTCATGTAGGCAGTGTAGAGTAATAGGGGGGAAAAAGTGGAGTACTTACTATGGAATGGAAAACCAAATAGAGAAAAATATATAGAATGTTTTAAACGACCAGACTGTTGAGGAGAGAGGGAAAGAGTAAAGAAATGGCTGAAAGGGAAAAGTTAATAAATTTTTTTTTTAAAAAGAAAAGAAAACAGAATAGACAAGATAGAAATCGACACCCCTGAACTTGAGAACTAATGAAAAAGTTGGAATCTAAGAACCACAACAGAAAACAAAAGGTGGAAAGATGAAGGAAGGAAAATAGACAGCTTGGTAGACAAAATCTCTACAAAAATGGAAAATCAAGGATGAAGAAACACAGCAAAGAAGAAACAAGCTAGCAGCACCTAATTTTAAAAAGGGGGCAGGGGAAGAGGAAACAAAAGCAAGAAACAAACAAAGAAAAACTGAACAAACACACAAGCATGCAGTCAAACAAAGCTAAGGAAGAGCAGCTTTCCTTTTTGGGCCCTTGTGGAGCCTCTCAGACTGTGTTCATTAATCAATTACCCTGCTGCCTTCTCTCTGTAGGTTTTGAGGAAGATTTTAGGGATTAAATTCAGTTAAAATAATTCTTTTTGAAGAAATAAGGAACCTAAAAGAAGGCCTCTTCTGGACCAACCCATCCACTGAGGGGACCCTAAATAGGCTCATGGAAACTTATCAAACACTTCCCACCAGCCTGACCACCCCCCCCAGGACTGCTGAGACTCTGACACTCAGCATGGAGCTATAAAATTGGCTTGCTCTGCCCCCTCCTGAGCCGAGCCTCTATGTCCCACATCTATTAGGTAAAGCAGGCTTCCTCAGTAGTTTTGCCTCCCCCCTCAGCCCAGCACCACTTCTAGCCAGCTGGTTTGCTCCCCAATAGCTGCAAGGAGGTCCAGGCAATCAAATGACATAAAAAAAAAACCCTCTCATCCTTTGCCAGGACCCTCCCACTCTCAGAGAGTGCTCCCTCTCACCGGGTTGCTGGGAGGATGAGGTTAGCCATCTGCATCCATGATTTCCAGCTGGGGAAAAACTCACGATTTTTTATTGAGCTGTCCACCTAGCTGTACAGCTCCCTCCAGATCGATGTCCACAAAGTTCTTGCTTTGCACACTCCCAGAAAAGACCACCAAGGCAGGATCCTGTCCCCAATCAGCCATCCTTCGGGAGAGCAATGTTGAGTGCCCACCTAAACCGACGCCATCTTCTTGGTCTGCTTTTTTTTTTTTTTTTTTTTTTTTTTACCGGGAGGTCCCGGGGATCGAACCCGGGTCCCTCCATATGGGAGACGGACGCCCAACCAGTTGAGCCACATCCGACCCCCGACGCCATCTTCTGCCTTCTCCTAACTCTGCTCTAATCTTTGTTATTTCCTTCTTTCTATTTGCTTCGGGATTAGTTTGTTTTTCTTTTTCTAATTCCTCCAGGTATACAGTTAGGTGTTTGATTTTAGCTCTTGTTTCTTTTTAATATAGGCATTTTTAGCTATATATTTCCCTCTTACTACTGCTTTTTATGCATCCCATATGTTTTGATATGTTGTGTTGTCATTTTCATTTGTTTCAATGTAGTTACTTATTCATTTTGCCATATCATTCTTGACCCACTGATTATCTTAGAGTATGTTTTTTAACTTCTATATCTTTGTGCCAAATCTGGTTCTCTGTGCCTTACTGATTACCAACTTCATTACCTGTGGTCAGAGAAATTACTTCGTATAGTTTCAGTCTTTCTGAATTCATTGAGATTGTTCTATGGCTGAGCATGTGGTCTATCCTGGAGAATGATCCATGTGCACCCGAGAAGAATGTATATCCTGCTGTATTTGGGTGTAATATTCTGAATATATCTATCAAGTCAAGATCCTCTAATGTATTAATCAAAGTCTCTTTTTCTTTATTGAACCTTTCTTGAGATGCTCTGTCTATGGTGATAATGGCATATAAAATCCCTCACTGTAATTGTAGAAACATTTATTTCTCCACTTAATTTTTCCAATATTTGCTTCATGTATTTTGAGGCACCCTGGTTAGATGCATAAATATTTATGATTGTTCTTTGTTCTTGATAGATTACCCTTTTTATTAATATATAGGGTCCTTCATTTTCTCTTACAATAATTTTGCATTTAAAGTCTGTTTTGTCTGATATTAGTATAGCTACTCCCACTATTTTTTAGTTATTGTTTGCATGTAAAATTGTTTTCCAACTATTCACTTTCAAACTCCTTGTGTCCCTGGGTCTAAGGTGCGTTTCTTGTAGACAGGATATAGATGGGTCATATTTCCTTATTCTTTCTGTCAATCTGTGTCTCTTGTTTGGAGAGTTTAATCCATTAAAATTCAATGTTATTACTGTCAAGGAATTACTTATATTAGCCATATTTTATTTAGGTTTATGTATGTTATATGTTGGTTTTTATTTCCCTTTTTATCTTTTTAGTTGTTCTTACATTCTCCTCCAATCCTCTTTTTCCTTTCAATCTGCAGAACTCCTTTAATATTTCTTGAAGGGCAGTTTTCTTGTTGACATGCTCTCTTAATTTCAGTTTATCTGTGAATATTTTGAACTCTCACTCATTTTTGAATGCTGGCTTTGCTGCATATAGAATTGTTGGCTGGAAGGATGTTTATTTTATTTTTTATTTTTAGCACATTATATATTTTGTACCACTGCCTTCATTCCTCCATGGTTTCAGATGAGAAATCAACACATAATATTATTGAGCTTCCCTTTTATATGATGGATCTTTCTCTTCTCTTGCTGCTTTCAGTATTCTTTCTTTGTCTTAAGCATTGAACAATATGACAAGTATGTGTCTTGGAGTATGTCTCTTAGGATTTATACTGTTTGGGGTGTGCTATGATTCCTGGACATGTACATCCATGTCCCTCAATAGATTTGGGAAGATTCAGCCATTATTTCCTCCAACACTCCTTCTGCCCCCTTTCCCTTCTCTTTTCCCTCTGGGATGAGAATAATGTGTATATTTCTCCATTTCATCTTGTCCTTCAAATCCCTGAGTCCCTGTTAGATTTCTTTCTGCCTTTTTATCTGTCTGTTCTACTATATTTTTTATTTCTGATGTACTGTCTTCACATTGCTAATTATTTCATCCACCTGTTCAAATCTGCTGTTATGGGCTTCCAGTGTAATTTTGATTTATTTGATTGTACCATTCATCACCATCATATCTGTTTCCTTAAATATATGTTTACAATTTCTTCTATGTTCCGCTGGTGGCTTCTCAATATCCTTTATCTTTTCCTTCACTTCATTAAGTTGATTCATGATATTTGTTTGGACATCATTGATTAGTTGCTCCATGTTCTGCATCTCCTCCTGTTTTTTAGTTTGTTCATTAGACTGGGCCATGTCTTCTTATTTTTTTAGTATGGCTTGTAATTTTTTTGGTGTCTAGGCATCTGTTTATCTTGATGAGCTTATTTGGTTGGTTAGCTTCTCTGTATACTCTAGGGTTTTAATTTGTTATTTTGTGTGTGTGTTATGTGTGTGTGTGGTAAGGTTCTTTTTGACATTTCATTCCTCTTATTTTATATATTTCCACTTATCTTTCTTCCCTAGAAAAATATTAGGACCAGAGAAAAGGAAAGAGATAAAAAATGGAAGACTAGAAAAAGGAAGAAGAGGAACCATACAAGAGGTGGTAAAACAAGTAATATGAGTAAAAAGTACATAGGAATAAGAATAAAAATGTGGAATAGAACAAATGAAATAAGGAACAACATAGATAAAAAATAGAATGAATTAAAAGGCCAGAATTATCAGAAAGAGGAAAAGAGAATTAGAAGAAAAAAGAAAAAAAATGAAGAGCAAAAAAAAGAGTGGTGGAATGAAAGAAAAATAACATGAAATAGAAGATTAAATAAATGAAGGAAAGAAAGAATTAAAGTAGGTAGAAAAAACAAGTAAAAGAAAGAGAAAGGAAACAAAGAAAGGGTAAAGACAATAAACAAGATATAAAACCACTACCACTACCACCACCCCAAAAAAAAAAAAAAAAAAAAAACAGGAAAACACCTTTCCTGCTTAAGCCCCTAATGAGCTTCTTAGGCTGCTGGTGCTCATCATTCAATCACCCTTAAGCCTGCTCTCCACAGGTGATGTACCAGATTTTAACAAATAAAATAAAGAGGAATAAAGAAAAGGAAAAAAAAAAGAACAGAGAAAATCTGTTTATATGTTACCTGTCATAAGGTACCACCTGGGTGCCTGAATACCCAGTGCATCACTCTCCAGGTCACTTCTCTAAGGAGACCAAGGAATTGGGCCAGGGACCTTATATATTCAAGGCAGGAATTCCTCCACTGAGTTACACTGGCTCCACAGCTTAAGTAGTCTTCTGGAAGCTTATCTGAGTCTTCCTTCCTCCATTCTCTGAGGCAAGTTAGGCTTCTAACAGTTAGCCAAGCTGGGCTGTTTAGGTGCCTGCCTGTGCCCCATCTCTAACTTTGTTCCTCTCTCTCCCAGTCTGGCTGTGTGGTTAGCATTCTTGATCAGATCTCCCCTCCCCTCTCCCTGCAGCTGCTTTAGTGCTGGTCTGTTCCCCTCTGAGATTCACAGGGGGCTCAGCTGCTCCAAATCACTGAAAAGAAACCATTTCCACCCTCCCAGACCCCTCTTCCTCCCAGGGAATGCTCCCTCCCACGCAGTTCTTTGCAGTGAGTAAGGGACTTTACAGAGGCTATTTGCATTGAGGGTGGGGTATATGTCCCATTTCCAGCCACAGGTGTGAGTAACTCATGGTTTTCCTCTGGCTTCTTTTATCTGTCTAGTTCCCTCCTGGATGATGCATGGCACTTTCCCATTCTATATATCTCCAAAGCAGCTTCCTCAGATAGGTTTTTTTTTATTTATTTATTTTTATTGTGGGTAAAAATAAAAATTCCCACAATACATACAAACATTTGCAAAATGATATATAAATATATATGCATATATGTGTATTTGCTTACAAAAATGTTATATATATATATATATACACATATATTTTAAGAGGTGCTTAGATTACCCAAAATATTACACAGAACCCACTGGGATTCCCATGTTGCCCACCTCCCACACCTCCCACCACATCCCACACAAACATCTCTCACAAGTGTGGCCCACCACCCTCAATGAACTTACACATCCTGGAGCCTTGCCACCAGCCATAGACCACAGTTCACACTGTAGACCACACTCTCTCCCACTCAGTTCTGAGTGGTGTGTGCTGATTTAAAATGGCCTACATCCGTTGCCACAACAGTACTCAGGACATCAGATAGGTTTTTGCCCTTTCTCTGTTCTTTTTTGTGAGAGAGCAAGGCTCTGCCTACCTAATTCAATGCCATTTTCCCAGAAGTCTTACCCTTTCCATTTATATTTTCTAAAATGTGAAATTATAAAGACCCATTGCATATTTCATTGGATTTATGTGATATATAAGATATTTGTTGAGAAAGCAGCACCCCACTTTTCAAAACCAAAAGTTCTTAATTTTCCACAGTTACTATAACAAATACCACACATTGGTTTGCTTGCACCAGAAGGTTTTTGGCTAACAGTTTTGGAGCTAGAAATCCAAATCAAAGTCTTGACAGGCAAGGCTTTCTCTCCAGTGACTGTAGCATTCCTGTACTGATTTGTGACAATCCTTGGGCTCCTTTGGCTTGCTTCTCTGCTTCACTCATGTGGCAATCTCTCTCTCTCTCTTTGTGTCTTATCCATTGATTTGCACTGACTTCTGGCTTGTACTGACTGACTGAATCTGAATTTCTTTTGCTTATATGGACTCCTGTCACATGGACTAAGCTACCCCTACAGCCTGATTCAATTTACCTAATCTGAATAAGCTATTCAAAGATCACGCTCACAAATGTGTTCACACCCTCACTAATAACATATCCAAAGGTTCTATTTACAAATGGGTCCATATATGCAGTAATGAAAATTATGACTTGAATGTAACTATGTGAGGGATATGATCCAATAACCAGAAACAAGCCACCATTGAAGTAGAGTGGGTATCACCAGCCCAAAATCCTGAAGTTGAAGAATGAATAAACATAAGCTAGGAATGTAACTATGGACTAAAGTAGACATTATTATTCTTGTAATGGAAGAATTTGTAACATTGAAATAAAGACAGTGGTTACCAGAGCTTCTCAGGGAAGGGATAGGGAAGAACAGGTGTAACATTGGAATTTTGGGGGGGACATTGGAATTGTTCTGCATTATATTGCAATGACAGATACATTCCATTGTACATTTTGTCAAAACTTATAAAATTGTATTGTGCAAAGGGTGAACCATAATGTAAACTATAGACCTTGCTGAGTAGCAGTGCTACAATATGTGTCTATCAGTTGGAACAAATGTACCACACTAATGAAAGATGTTGTTAATGGGGAAAGTGTGGGAGAGGGAGCAGGTGGGATATATGAGGGTCCCCTATATATTTTATGTAACATTAATGTAATCTACAGTTTCTTTAAAAATAAAGAAAAAAAGACTTTGAACAGAATATGCTGAAAACAGTGTTAAATACAATCAAGCAGCATAACTAATGTTTGTAGATGATCCCTTACCCTGTCAAGCTCAGATATGTGAATATTTCAATGGGCTATTTTTCCCACAATGGGCAACCAATTTGCTTTCTCTTTAATGTTACATAACTAGAAAGAGATGTTAGCTAGCACACCTGTTCTGCCTTATTTTGTTCATGAATAACTTAGATTATATTTAGACAGGATTTTCAATGCAGGGTGATTATTTGGATTGGGTAAAATTGACAACACAATAGCTTAATATTGATGGGTACAAAGGGGCAAGGATTATATAGGCCCTTAAAACTGATTCCCAGTGACTGGTAAATCTTAATGATCAAACACTTTTTTTCATAAAATATCTGTTTGCTCAGATGAACCAAATGTCTGTCCAAATATGTTGGATATATGAATTTCCTGAAGCAAGCAATCAAGTTATTTATTGGTTTGGAGTCTTAACCTCCTGATCAGGGTTTTCAGGAGTGCACATTTATGTTTATGCAGTATACTCACTTCACAGTGTAGGCTTATGATGATTCTCCAGCCTGAAATGAAATCTAGATTTTCCATCTCTAAGTACATGATCAATTCTGATCAGCACCACACTTCTCCATGTCATCAATGAATATCAAGTTTTCTGTCATGGTCATTTCAACTACTTGAAGTATTAAGTTGATACCTATTTTTTGTTGGATGATTGGATGGAAAAGTGGCTGTGTAATAACCTTTAAAATACTGATTATCACATTGGACCACTGTGGCACAGTCAAATAATAAGAGTAGTATTAAGTATAGTATTCTAATTATTTGTAGTACATGAGTCAAGCATGCCGATCTCAGATCAGGAGAACAAATCCCACTTCCCATGCAAAGAAACAGCAGAATTAGATATGTTGTTATTAAGTAAATTACCTAATTTTAAAATTCTAAAATCATATTTCTTAGGCCACATTGTAATAAAAAAGGAACCAAGGAAATTCTGCAGTGATGTATGTAAAGGATTTTTTCCACTAAGATTGCCAATGTTCCACCTTAAGAGGGCAATATTAAAAGGAATGTTATTGTTTCAAATTAGACCTGTCCACTATCATGTACTTGTTGAGAACAAAGTTATATGGTATTTGTGGCACTATCTAGAACACCTCTCAAATTCTAAGCAAAACGTGGGATTTTTCCTACTTATCATTATATCAATATCTTTGTAATGTTTGGACTGAAAATTATTTAAGAGTAAAGAAAGTGTTCCAAGATTCCCTATCTGTGGCTAAATTATTGATTATTAAATTGAGACTCAATTTTTCTCCTTCTTGAATAAGATAGCTAAAAATCTTTGTTTTTTCATAGCCACCAGTCTAACAGCAGTAAGATTATATCTCACTGTAGTTTTGATTTGCATTTCCTTAATAGCTAATGATGCCGAGCATCTTTTCATGTTCTTTTTAGCTGTTTGTATTTCTTTTTTTAATTTTTTGTAGATCTCATATAACTATTTTTTATTTTGTTTCTCGTGCTTTGGGTTTCAAGTTTATGAAACCATTTCCTACTACAAGGTCTCATTGATACTTCCTTACATTATTACCCAGGAATTTTATGGTCTTGGTGCTTATATTTAGGCCTTTGATCCCTCTTGAGTAAATTTTTGTATAGGGCATGATATGGTTATCCCCTCTTATTCTTTTGGAAATTGAAATCCAGTTCTCTAAGCACCATTTGTAGAAGAGGCCAGTCTGTCCCAGTTGAGTGTTGTTGTTAACCTTGTTGAATATCAATTGACCATATATGCAAGGATCAATATCAGAATTCTCAAATCAGTTCCATTGATAATAATGTTTATACTTGTTCCAATATTGTGCAGTTTTGATCACTGTAACTTTGTATAATGCCTTAAATTCAGGTACCTATATTCCTTCTATTTCATTTCTCTTTTTCAATATATTTTTGGTTATTTGGCACCCCTTGCCCATCCAAAAAATTTCATAATGAACTTTACCAATACAGTAAAAAAGGTTGTTGTAATTTTTATGGGGATTGAATTAAATCTGTGAATCAATTTGGGTAGGAAAGACATCTTAAGGATGTTTAGTCTTCCAATTCATGAACATGGAATATTCTTCTATTTGTTTAGCTCTTCTTTGATTTCCTTTAAAATGTTGTGTAGTTTTTGGTGTACAAGTCCTTCACATCTTTAGTTAAGTTTATTCCTAGGTATTTGATTTTTTATTTCTTATTGTATATGGATTTTTTTCTTAATATCCTCCTCATTTTACTCATTACTGGTGTACAGAAATGCTACTGATTTTTTGCATTGATCTTATATCCTGCCACTTTACTGAACTTGTTTATCAGCTCTAGAAGCTCTGCTGTAGATTTCTCAGGGCTTTTTATGTATAGGATCATATCATCTTCAAATAGTGAAATTTTCACCTCTTTCTTTCCAATTTGCATTCATTTTATATCTTTTTCTTGCCTAAGTGCTTGAACAAGTACTGCAAACATTATATATAAATGTTATATAAAAGCAATGACAGTGGGCATACTTGTCGTGTTGCAGATCTTAGCAGGAAACACTTTAGCATTTCACCAAACACTTTGGACAGTATGACAAGGAAAGGTTACTAGTTTAGGATGTTGGATGAGGGGCATTTGGGATAGGGTGCACGTGGGGCAGTCTTCTAGAAAATGTGTGAGTGATAATTTTGTCATAGTGTGTTATATCAGTGGGGGTAGACTCACATAATGACTGGGGAGAATTCAGACTTCTGTACTGGGGAGGCCCAATATGTTCTCGAATAATGGGGAGAGTGTGTCTTGAGAGCATGGGTGGTTCCTAATAGGAGAGGGCAATCTAGTGTGTCACGCCTTCAGCATTGTAGCAAGTATCTATGAATCTTGTCCTTCAAGGAGTGAAGCCTGGTGGTTGCCAAGGGCCCTGAGGGCAGGGGAGGGAGGAATAGAATAGGTGGAAGAGGAGGTATTTAGGGGGCAGTGGAAGTGTTCTGCATGATCTTGCAATGATGGATACAGGCCATGTTAAATAAATTTCATCAAAAACTTATAAAAGTTTATGGTCTAAAATGTAAACCACAATGTAAACCATTGACCATGGTTGTTAGCTGTGTTTCAATATTTGTACAACAGTTGTAACAAATGTACCACCCACACATAAAAAACATTATTAATAGGGAAAGGGGAAAAGTGGGAGGATGTTGGGTGTATGGGAGTCCCCTATATTCTGCATGTAACTTTACTGTGACCTAAAACTTCTTTAAAGACAAAATGAAAAAAAAGTAAGACACTGGGGAAGAAATGGAAGAAAATACCACTGTACATACCAGAAAACAGATATTACAATGATGAAAGGCAAAATGTCAAAAAAATTTTTTTAATATTTTTCTGTTTTATAATAACCAAATTTTAAACTTTATTTTAGTTTTAATTTTTCTAAATTATTATCTCTTTTATTTCTTATGTTTAAACCTATCATTATTATTTCATATTCCTATTAATCAAATTTGGCAATATTCTTGGCTACATTTTTGAAGTAGTTTTGGGTCACAGAAGGCTTACAACTATGGCAGTGGAGGATCATTGATGTGGGGTATCTGCAATGGTGGATAAATGGGAGGAAGTTCACTTGGGCATACATATAAAGTATATAAATATGTTCAAATATTCATGGGGCATTGCCACCATGGGTAGAGTTTCATACAACAGCTGAAAGTTTATTGAATTGCCATCCTGGGGAGCTCTGCCACATTCTCTAATGGAACCACAACAATCCAAGTACAGGGGCAGTGAATAGTGAAGAAGGATGGTCCATTGATGGGCCCTTGATATTGACAACTATCCTTATGAGGCTTTTGCTCTTGAATTTTCAACTAAGCCTAAGAGTTACCTCCTGAGAGTCTCCATGTTGCTCAAATACGGCCTCTCAATAAGCAAAACTCAGGATATAAATGAACTATCTTCCCCCTAGCATAGGACATGGCTCCTGGGGATGAACCTTCCTGGCACTGAGGGATTACTACCAAGCACCTGCTGGTGATGCAACTGGAAAAAGACCTTGAATAAAAGGGGGAAAAGGTAAAGCCAAATGAGTTTATATGGCTAATAGACTTCAAAGTGAGTCAGTCAGTCATCCCAGAGGTAATGCTTATGCATATCTCAGCAAGATCTCATAGATTGCCAGAGTGGTACTACCCCAAAGAGTGGGGCTCCTGAGGGCTTTGGAGACACCCAGATCCTATGGTCAGGGCTGATAGCTATGGAGTTTGGTGCCTTGCCAGTGGGGACTACTTTGGAGTTTGTGCTCCTGAGCGTGACAGAGTTGGATTCAGTTATGGCTTCCCTACACATGACTCATCTGTCCCCTCTATTAAAACCTATGCTTGGTGCCGGAGTTTGTAAGTGTATGTCCAAGAGACTTCAATCTTTGCACTGTCCATGTGCCAGCTGGGCCTTGAGCCTCAGCGGAGTTGCAAGACTTACTCTCCAGTTCATTAGACTCACCCAGGAGAACTAAAAAGGAGGTGAGGATTGACAACCACCATAACAAGGAAACTAGAGAGCCTACAACTGCAAGCAAGAGAGTCCCATCCATCAGCCATATGGGATTGCAGCTCCCTCTCAATTAGAGGTGGAGTGGGCATCACAATCCCAGAATCCTCAGGATTGGGGAATGAACTATGCACTAGAATGGACTTGTTTGTATTCTGTAGACTTATTGTGATTCTAGCAATGGAAGAAATTACAGCATTGTTGTGGAGGCATTGGCCACTAGAGGCTCTGGGGCAGGGAGAGGGAAAAACAGGTGTAATATGGGGGCTTTTTCAGAACTTGGAAATCATCTTGAATGACATTGCAACAACAGATATATGCCATTTTATATCTTTCCATAACCTGCAGAATTGTGTGGGAGAGAGTGTAAACTACAGTGTGAACTATGGTCCATGTTTAGTGGCAATGTCCCAGGGTGTGTTTGTCAATTGCAATGAATGTACCACACTATTAGAGGATGTAATTTATGTGGGAGGGTGTGGGAAGTTTGGGGAGTAGGGCATATGGGAATCTCTATATTTTTTGTGTATCATTTATGTAATCTAAGTATATTTTTAAAAATAAAAGATGTTTTTTAAAGAAGACAACAGATCTAATGGTGATGAAATAAACCCCAAAATTTTTATTTTATTTTTTTATTTCTTATTTTTGTATTTTATTTGTTATTTTTATTATTGATTCTAATTTTTTTTCTTATTTTTTATTTGATTATTTTGGGCATTGTTTTTTTGGGAGATTTTGTATCACAGAAATGTCATAACTGTGGCAGGGAAGGATCATTGGTGTGGGGTGTCAGTGATGGGGTATATGTGGGGAGGGGTGTACATATGCCTCT
Source organism: Tolypeutes matacus (assembly GCA_026826555.1). Lineage (NCBI taxonomy): Eukaryota > Metazoa > Chordata > Mammalia > Cingulata > Chlamyphoridae > Tolypeutes > Tolypeutes matacus. Next base: position 3,251,382 of record JAKSZT010000663.1, read on the forward strand.
AAACCTTGTGAATATATTTACAGTGTCTTGGGGCATTGTCTCAGTGGGTGAATAACGACACAATAACCAAAAGAATATTGAATTCCCATCCTGGGAAGTCTTGCCACATTATCTAATAAAGAGGCAAGAATTACCCGTTCCTTGAGAAGGACAGACCATTGCACCAGGCCCTTCATATTAATGATTGTACTTATGAACCTTGTTCTTGTCAAATTGAAACTTAGCCTAGTAATATATATTGCCTAAGAGTTACCTCTGAAAGCCTCATTATTGCTCAAGTGTGGCCTCTCTCTAAGCCAAACTCAGCATATAAATGTACTGCCTTCCCCTTAGTGTGGGACATGGTTCCTGGGATGTCTCCCTGGCACCCAAGAAGTATTATCAAGTGCCAAATAATGATGCATTTGGAAAAAGACCTTGACCAAAAGGGGGAAATATTAAATACAAATGAGTTTTTATGACTAAGATTTCAAAGTGAGTTGGGAGGTCATTCCATGGGTTACACTTTTGCAAGTCTCAGCAGGATCTTAATGACTGCAGTAGTAAACAGTGCCTCAAATAGCTGGGCTCCTGAGGGCTCTATAGATATTTAGACAGTATAGACAGGGCAGACAGTCTCAGGAATTTGGCACCTTGTCAATGGGCCTTACTTTGGCATAGGTGCTCCTGAATGAAAGAGAGTTAGACTCATTTATAAGTTCCCTACACATGGCTCTTCTGCCCCTTTTATTTAAACTTATAATTACCACTACACTCATTAAATATGAGTCTCAAAGATTTAAATCTTTGGTCCTTTCATATAACAATTGAGCGCTGAATCTCAGCAGAGTTGCAATACTTACTCTCTGGTATATTGGACTCACCTAGGACAACTAACAAAAGAATGATTATGGGCAACACTCATCCCAAAATACTGAGTGTATACACAACTGCAAATAAGACAGTTCCAGCCACTTGTCCCATGGGATCTAACCCCTTCTCAATCAGAAACAGAGTAGACATTCTCATCCCCAAATCCTCAAGATTGAGGAATGAACAAACATAAGGGAGGGATGCAACTATGGACTAAACCAGACCTATTACTATTCTAGCAATGGAAGAACTTGTATCATTGCCATAAAGGCAGTAGCTGCCAGAGGTTCTGAGTGGAGGGAGAGGGAAGAATCGGTGTAACATGGGGCATTTGGGGGACATTGGAATTGTCCTGCATGACATTGCAATGATGGATACAGGCTTTTATACATTTTGTCAAAACTTATAAAATTGTGCCTTGCAAAGTGTAAACTATAATGTAAATTACAGACCATGGTTAGTAGCAATGCTTCAATATGAATATATCAATTGTAACAAATGTATCAAATACTTGAATGATATTGTTAATGGGGGAAGTGGGGGAGGAGGAGGGTGTGGGGTATGGGAATTCCTTTATATAGTTTTGATATATAACATTTATAAAAGCTAAAGCTTTTTTAAATATAAAAAAATATTAAAAAATCTTATCTAGACAAGCAAAATTAAAGTTTCCAAATCCGAAGTAAACAAAATTGTAGTATATCTTAAAATGCAACTGATTTTTTTGCATCTGTTTAGATGATCATATGATTTTTCTTTTTTTAATCAATTGATATGGTGAATTACATGGAGTGATTTTCAAATGTTAAAGCAACTTTACATTTTGAGGTCAAGATGTACTATATTTTTAATATATTCCTAGATTTGTTCTTGAAGGATATTGGCCTCTACTTGTTTTTATTGTTTTTTTCCCTTGTAATATCTTTTGTAGTTTTTGGCATTAGGGTAATGCCAGCCTTGTAATATGAGTTAGGACATGCGCCTTCCTCTTCTATATTCTGGAAGATTTTGTGTAGTAGTAGAAGTAGTATTATTTCTTCTTTAACATTCAGTAGAATTTACCCCTGAAGCCATCTGGGCCTGGAGTTTTCATTGTGGGGACATTTTTTACTAAAACTTCAATTTCTTTAATTGCTTTAGTACTGCTCATGTTCTCTACTTCATCTTGAATGATAATGGTTTGCATCTTGCAATAATAAATTTGTCCATATTTCTAAGCTATATTAATTTAAAAAAATCATTATTGCTGATTGGGAAAACTCATGATCCAAATAGACCCAGGATTTTCTTAGGGATATATGAAAGCAGGCAACATTTTACTGAGAAACAAATTCTAGTCCTTTTTGTAATTAGTGGCATATACCCTTTTTTCTGCAATACAATGTCCATTGGGGGAAGCCTAATATGTTTTGGACAGAATACCCCTATGGTATTGTCCAATACCACTTTTGTTACCACTCAAAAAAATCTTCTCTTATCAGGTGCCAGGATTTATAGCAGTAAGTTCATGAAGCTGATAGAAACAATAAATGAATAATTTGGCTTTATAAGAATTCATTCTTGTAAGGATTGTAAAAGTAAGGGAGATTCCAAATGACTACCATTGTGTCCATAATCACTCTCCATGCTCTGTTTCCTTGAAAATATGGTTAAATTGGTAGCTCCAAAAGAACATCTACATATATTATTTTACTGCAGACATTTAGCTCTCATACATGGTGTCACAGAATAGGATTTTAAACATCTGGCTATCATGTCTTTTGCAGTGATTGCCATCTAAGGAGCTACACTAAATAGGATGGATTAACTTAATAAAAAAACAATTGATTTATGGACCATTCATGCATAAATTACAGGATTCCTGTATACCACCTTATTATTAACATATTGCAATTTCTCTAATAACAACAACCAAAAACTTATTTGACTGAAATATCATGCAATAAGGATGAGTTTAAATATCTTATCATAAATCAAAATAGTGCAATATTATGCAGCCATTAAAATAACAACTTAATGACTATATAGAAACAGAGGAAGATATGGAAACACTGGAGCTGTTTAACATGTAACATTAAATGAATAAGTAGGTAAAAAAGACTGGATTTAAATTTTTAAAAATAAAAATTGTGGCTTGGCCTCAAAGGACATTGTCAAGAGGGTGAAAGGCAGTTGATTCAATGGGAGAAAATATTTGGCAATCACATAGCAGATAAGGGTTTAATATTCATCATATATAAAAAGATCATACAACTCAACAATAAAAAGACAAACTATCCAATTAAAAACTGGGCAAGACACAAAAGGACAAATACTGTATGAATGCATTAATATGAACCAAATATATTGTATAATATATTGTTTGATTAAAAAAATTTATATGTATCCATTACATTTAATTGAGAAATGTATATATTTATTCATCTGTGTTTACTTTTTAGTTTTTAACTGTTTATATTTTCAATTGTTAAATGTACAAAATAAGTTAAAAAATGTTAAAAAAAAAAAAAACTGGGCAAAAGACTTGGAAAGACAATTGTCCAAAGAAGAAATACAAATGGTGAAGAAACATATGAAAAAATGTTCAACATCATGAGTGATTAGGGAAATGCAAATCAAATTTACAATGAGATACAATTTCAGACCTATTAGACTAGCCAATATTAAAGAGTCACAAAAGTGTAAATGTTGTAGAGGATGAGGAGAAATAGGAGCACTTATTCACTGTTAGTAGGAGTGTAGAATGGTATAACCATTCTTGAGGACTGTTTGGCAGTTTCTAAGGAAATTGAATATAGACTTGCCGTGGGACCTGGCAATACAAATACTAGGTATATACTCAGAAGAATGGAGAGCAGTTAGACAAACAGTCATCTGCACATTTATGTTGATACCAGTATTATTCACAATTGCCAAAAGCTGTAAAAAATTCCAGGTATCCATCAAATGATGAATGGATAAACAAAATGTGGTGTATACACATAATGGAATATTATGCAGCAGTAAGAAAAATTGAAGTCTTGTATCCTATGACAACATGGATGCACCTGGAGGACATTATGCTGAGTGAGCCAAGCCAGACACAAAAGGACAGAACTGTGTGATTGTGCTATTATGAACTAAACACATTATGTAAACTCATGGAATTGATAATTAGAATATAGGTAACTAGAAAATAGAATGATGGTAGAGATTGGAAAGCTGAGGGATAATCTGTGCAGAATTGGTTTAAAAGTTGTTTGAGAATTTTGATTTTTACCCACAATAAAAATAAATAAAAAATTAAAAAAAAAAGTTGTTTGTAAATCTTTGGAAATGAATGGAAATGGGGATTGCACATCATGGTGTTTGTGACTAGCAGAGCTATTATATGAGTATTACAGTGATTGAAAGGGAAAGTTTAAGGAAATATATATTAATAGATGGAAAGCTAAAAAAACGTAACATGGGCTGTATAATATAGTAAAACCTCATGTAAAATATGACTATGGGTGACATTACATATATAAGGTTGTTTTACAGAGTATAAATACAAATATACTAGAGAGAAGGAAACAGAATAGCAGCTATATATGGAAGGAGAAGCATAGAGAGATTGAGAGGTGATGAGTTTTGTTTGTTTGGTTTTCATTTATTATTATTATTATTACTAGATTAATGAAAATGCTCTAAAAATGATTGAAGTGATGAATGCACAACTATGTGAATATACTGAATACCATTGAATATAGACTTTGAATGGATTTATGCTTTATTAATATATATCAATAAAATCTCTTCATTAAATAAATGAAAATATAGCACATAAGAAAAGAATCCCTTATTAGTAAAAATATATATTAACTGAAGATCTCGAACTAAAGGGATGTGGGTGGCGCCAAAGGGAAAATCAATGCAAATACGACATTTGGTTTGATTGTTTTTCCAAATATTTAATTGTAAGCAGATATTGAACTCATATCAAGAGGGAATGGGGATACAAAGGCCAATATGAAATATAGGGTCTCTTGGATGCCCTCATAAGTGTGTGAATGTGAACAGAAACTCAAAGCAGCAGAGAAGACAGAAAATGCTAGGGAAGCAAGAGTGTCCAGTTATTAGAATGAGTTTCTGTAGATTAAATCACCCAGATTTTGTTCAGTAGCTCCTGGCTGGTAATTTTGTATAAACCTGATGTGAAACTTTGCATGAAAGCTGTCTTCTTCTTAAAGAATATCAGCTTCTACTCTACTCTTAATGTTCAGACTAAATATTCTAGCACTGAAAGCCTTCCATTTGTTTCAATTTAACTTAGAGGTATGAATATAAGAACAAAGCTTTGGGGGTTTTACTGTAATTCTAGTGAACAGCACCTGATGTACTTTCCAATGTGCTTTGAAGGCTATCTTTCTCTTTTTCTGTTTTTGAAGATAAGGTTGTAGGTAATTTCCCAGGTTTTTATTTTTGTTCCAGAGTGAATCCTTAATTTCAGACTCATTTCACATCTAGAGAGGATAAAAATTTTCAAAACCAGAAATTTCCATACTCTACAATATTAAAGGAAATCTTTGAGGGAAAAATGCAATGATATGGTTTTAAAATCAGGACCTACACAAAGAAATGAAGAGCATCAGGAATGGTAAAAACATCAGTAAATGTATGATAGTTTTCTTCTTCACTTATATGTAAAGCAATATATTATCACATGATGATAGACTGAGATAAATTCAAGATATTTAATATATGCTCTAATTTAATATACAACATTAGCTAAATGTCAATAAGAACTTTAAATACACAAAATCAATCCAAATGGATGCTGACACAGAGGAAATAGAGAAAAAGGAATAGATGAAAAAAGGACACACACACACACACACAACAATACAATATATTTAATGCTTAAACACATCAATAGTTACAATTAATTTAAATAGTAAAGCACCAGAAATAAAAGGCAGAGAATCTCTGATAGGATTAAAGAGAAAGCTGCCTATGCTGCCTTCAAAAAATTCACTTTAATATAAAGACCCACATAGGTTAAAAATTTTAAAAGATACATAAAGATGTGCATGCTAACATAACCTTTTTAAAGGTGTAGTGTTTAGATCAGTAACTGAAAATGTAGACTTTGTACCCTATGATAATATCAATCTTAGACTTAACAGAGGAAGTAGTGCCAATTTATATGAGTGATAATGATGGCGCCGATTTACAAAACTGAAACTTGTAATATTTCAGAGATTTTTTGTTTGAGAAAAATAAATATATTTTGGAATTTTTGTCTAATATGGCAAACTATTTGTCAAGCATTACAGCATTCTGCTCCCAACACTAGGTTTTCTATATTGATTATAGGCCCTAAAATATGAGACATATGAAAACACTCAATACTCAATATACATATATAATTACATCATTTCATCATCTTTATATGTTGATGGGTATGTTGAGAAATATCCTAATGTGGAAAGAGCAGATGTTTACCTCACTTTTGCTTTCTAGTATGGAGAACTTAAAACCCGCCAACAGTTTTCATCCTAAACTTTCTAAACAGACCAGTGATTTACAAATTTGTAATTTTTTTTACATTAAGCAAAAGTAATTCTTATTTAAAATCTATCCTTCCACATTATGAAGTATAGGAAATATATCTTTGATGTCAATTACCAACCACACCTTTAGATGCTTACAATTTATTCTGAACAAAATCATTAATGTTCTTTTCTGACTGGTTTTCAGATGTTATTATATGTATTTTAAGAATACTTTAGGGAGGCGGATGTGGTTCAACTGGTTGGGTGACCATCTTCCATATGGAGGGACCTGGGTTTGATCCCTGGGACCTCCTGGTAAATAAATAAATAAATAAATATGTAAGTAAGTAAATAAATAAATAAATAAAAGAATACTTTAACTATATTATGAATGAATGATTCTCTGTCTCTTCTAAGTATGAAAAAAGATGAAAGAAATTAATGTATAGTATATATTTTCTAGGACTTTTTAAGTTTAAAGGAGAATAAATGGAAACAGCACTATTTGGCAAAAAGACACAAGTCTCTTGCAGTGATGGTTCAGGTAAGAGACAATATTCATTTTTTGAAGGATAAACATAGTTGATGTTCTAACTATGCCGACTCATTATATAATCACTGTCCATGAAACTTCAAGTCTTGTGTCTTAAAGTTTGAAATAGGCACGAAGTTTAAATTTGAAGCATTTTCAACTCACCTCAGTAAAATTGGAATGTCTTGAAATAATTATCATATCATTTTAATACCTAAAGCTTTCTCTTCATAATTCTCTTTAAAGCCTCCTTTATCTGCTTGTTTCTGAGACTATAGATAATAGGATTGAAGAAAGGAGGGACTATAGAATAGAACACAGAGGTGATCATGTCCTGAATTGTGGGTGGGCTGGAGGTTGGCTTCAAATATACTGCAGAAGCTGAGCTGACAAAGAGAGTCACCACGAGGATGTGAGGGACACAGGTGGAAAAAGCCTTCCCTTGTTCTCCACTGATTGGAAACCTGAGCACAGTAGAAAATATGCAATTAGAAGACATGATGATGAAGACAAAGCAGCCACCAACAACCAGCACTGCAGAGACAAGAATTAAAATTTCATTGCTGAAGGTGTCAGAGCAGGACAGATTCAGTAGTGAGGGGACATCACAGAAGAACCGATGGACCATGTTGGACTGACAGAAGGGCAGTCAGAATGTGTTGCCAGTGTGGAATCCTGAATAGGCCAGACCACTGAGTATAGAGGCCAGAGTCATCTGGACACAGACCCAAGGGTTTATGACCACAGGGTAGTGGAGAGGCTGACAGATGGCCACATAGCAGCCACCAGCCATGATGGTGAGGAACAGCAGTTCTGTACAAGCAAAGAAAAACACAAGGAAGATCTGAGGTGCACATCCAGCCATGAAGATTGCCCTGTTGTCAAGCAGGAAGATGACACATGCCTTGGGTACAGTGACAGAAATGTAGCACATGTCTAAGACAGACAGATTCCTAAAGAAGAAGTACTGGTGGTTATTGTGACAATGAGAAAGTTTCCCATCAGGGATGCCAAGTACATCAGTAGAAATAGCATGGCATGGAAGAATCTGAGCTCCCACACATCAGAAAATCTTGTAAGCAAAAATCCAGTCACTGTGGTTGAATTGGGCATTTTTAGTTAATTTGTTATGGGTATGGAGAACTGAAGGCAAATAACCCCTAAAAAATGTGGAAAATGTATGGGAGGAAAATTATTAGCACATGTACATTTATAGACTCATGTTTATCTGATTTCCTTCTCTGTATTATTTGGTAGTAGAATATAACATAATATTGCCTTATCATTCTTTAGTCTCCCTGCCTCATACCTTATTTTCTGGAGTTTGTTACTAGTAAAATGTAAACTTTAAGAACTTTTACCAATGTTTGCATACATTTCTATCACTTAGTAGGTGTACAATAAGTATATTGGAGTTCAAGGTTTGCCTATGGGATTTATTGAGTTAATATCACTATTTACTATATATGAGGTTTTTCAGAAATATTCTCCAAATGTTAGAATTTATCATTAGTTCATGATCAAACAGAATTGGAACAGTAGTAGGAGGCTACTATTTTATCAGCAATCAATTGTAGGTTTCTACCTTGCTTTCCATATGGCAGAGTAGCAGAATTGAAATGTCATGGCCTTCAGGGAAAGATATGTTTTGTATCGCAGCTTTGCCATTCCTGTGCTTTGTAGCACTGGGGAGATTCTCAAACATCTTTTAGCTTAAATTTCCTAGCTGCTAAATATCATACAATTGGTTAGCTTAACAACAGGAATTTATTGACTCATGGTTTCAGAGGTTAGAAGGCTTGTATCCTCCCATTTTCAGTGTCTTCTGGCTAGTCAGAAATCTTTTGGGATTCCCATCACAGCTCAGTGCACATGGAAATGTTCTCACACTTTTCTTCCAGGTAATGTTGACTTCCGGATTCTCACTGCTCCCCATGGCTTTTCTTTCTGTGGCCTTCTCTGTAAGACCTCCAGTAATAGGATGAAGACCCATACTGATTCAGTTGGACACAATTTAACTGAAATAGCCTAAAAAATGCCCTTATTTACAATGGTTCAAACACAAAGAAATAGATTAAGATTAAGAAACTGAATTTCTGAGGCACTTAGTTTCATGCCACCTCAATGTTGTTTTGTTTGGCATTTGACTTCTCCCTTTTGCCCTAGTTTTTCCTAAGAGATTAAAAACCATATCTCACTTCATTATTTTTCTACTTTAATAGCCAATTAGTCATAAATCATATATCTCTTTTTAATTACTATTTAAAATTTCGATATTCATCTTCCAGTCATTACTGTTTACCTTAACTTAGATTTTTCACAGCTTCCAGTATGACATATTCAACCTTCCCAGTGCATGCCATTCCTTGATACATCCAGTGATTTAATCTGGTATGGTTTTCCTTTAACATCCAGGACTTCTGTCAGGACTTCATGACATAGGGCTGATGGCATTGTATTTTTCTCTGATTTTGTTCATTTGAATATATATTTATTTGTTCATAAGTCTCAGTATCTTCATGAAGTATCCATTATTTTGACTTTTTCCACTGATTTCTATGATTATTTTTGAACTAAATTAAAATAAAAATAAAGATTTTGTTTTCTTTTGTATTTGACTGCATTTGCTCACCATATGTCTATCATATTATTCCATTTGTTGTTTCACTGTTGTTATATATCATTACTAGGATTATTTACCTATACGAATATTTCACTTTTATTTAACCAGCCTCCTAATAATGGACATTTGGCTGCACTATTAGTAAAACAAATCTATAAAAATGTTTGTACTTGTCTTTTTATGTTGATATATATTCACATTTCACTTCTATATATAGAAGATAAACTTCAGGACCATAAATGAGTTGTATGTTTTGTCAGAGGAGGAACTAAAAAGTTGTTTCCAAATCGATGGCACCATAGGAAGTAGGTGTGGCTCACGGGGTTAAGCACCTGCTTCCCACATGGGAGGTCTGGGGTTCGGTCTCCAGTACCTTCTAAAATCAAAAAGCAAATAACAAGCAAACAAACAAAAGAACCAACTCAAGGGAGCTGATGTGGCTCAGTTGTTAAGTGCCAGCTTCCCACAAAATTATGGCACCATTGCACACTCCTACTCTCTATGTATAAGAATCCCACATCCTCCATATTCATGTCAAAATATGTACCCAGAATCCTTAGAACTGTATCAAATCCACGAGGTGTGTAATGTAATGGTATGATCCATTGGTTTTAATCTTCATGTCCAAGGTAAATATTCATGTTGAGTACATTTTTATAAATTTATCAATCAATTAGATATTTTCTTTGTGAAATCCTTCTTCAATTCTTTTGTTCATTTTATTATCAGAATTTGTCAAAGGAGTTGCTCATATATTAGACAAAAATCAGTTGTCAGATACATTATTTTTAATGGCTTCTTATTCAATCTATGGCATGATTTTTGTCTCTATTAATATGTAGTGAAAAGAAATTCACAATTTTAATTAAGTACAATTATATTTGTTTTTACCATAGGGTTAGTGCTTTTATAATCATGATTCATATATGCTTGCGTATTGCAAAGCATGAACCCTCTCTTCTACAAGATTTCTAGAAGCCTTATTTGTTTTCTACTTATTTGATTATTTGTTTTATTACCTTTATCAATAAGCAAAAGTATTTTTCTATCTTCCATCTAATATTATTGTTTAAGAATTTGAGAAGTATGCAAATTGTATTCAATATAGGTATCAATTTTATCAAGTAACTTTTATTGAAAGTGCCATTCTTTTGCCCTTAAATTGACTTGTCTTATGGTAAATAAGGACAATAAATATATGGGGGTTTACATATGCATTCTCTATTCTCTCCCTTTGGTCTGTTTATCAATCTTTTCATCAATACCACATGGCTTAATTACTGTTGCTTTATAGAAATTATGAATTCTGTCAATGTAAAATATCCAAACTTATTATTCTTCAAAATTGTCATAGATTTTATTTTGATAATTGGTTTTCCTACAAAAATTTTAGGAATAGCTATTTTTTAGAAATTATAAATACATAGAAAAGTACTGACATTTTTATTCATATATCATTTGAGTAGATGGTAAGAATTAATATCTTTGAAATGCAGAATTTTCTTATATATGAATTAGATCTATCAGTCCTTGCTTAGGTCTTAATTTTTCACAATGATATACTCTAGTGCTCATTAATAAAATGTGTATAGTTATCATAAGATTCATTCTTGAATATTTGATAGGTTATGATATTACTTTTAGTAATATTTTTATTTTTACTAATCGTAGAAGGTAGTATATACAAAATACATTTAATTTCATAGATGTATGTCACTGAAACTAGCAAATTTAAAGAATGCCAAGAGCCTATCTTGGTCCAGAAAAATCAAGAACAATAAAAAAGAAATCTGTCAGCATTAACTTTGTCAGAACTCTGAAATATAGTCAATGGTTTACAGCCATGAAACTAAGATTGAGTCAAACAAGGGAATTTAAACTATGGCAGGAGAATTTTTCTTACAATTTAGCTTAGATGACCACACCACCCTATCAAGAAAAACTTGGTCTTGAGGATGGCAGACCACATTCCTTGGGTTTTTACCTGTTGTGGGAGGGAAAAGAGTAGACCTTGAATGAAAGGATTCATGGTAAGCTGTGTTGGCCTGTCTGTGGTATTGCCAAAGAATTGAGGCAGAGTGCTGCTTTTGTGTCACCTAAGATTTCTCCCAGTGTAAAAAGAAACTATGCATAAGACTTTTCCAACTCGAGAGTGAAAATATAATTGTGGCAAACAATAGCCTTCTTGAAAGCTATCTGGGAAGAAATCTGGGGAGATAGTTACTCTGGGGAGTAAGGGCTTTGTAAAACATGAGATGCATGACAGAGGACCTAAAAAGACACAGGTATGTTGCAGGCAGGACACATGCTCAGAAAAGACATGAGAATACTCTATGTTTCACTTCTGGCTAATGTATAGCCTCAAAATCACAAGATGTGAAAACTAAGGCAGTGTTTAAAGAACATGGCAAAGAATTGCAGTACTGCCTCAACCTAGAGCTAATTTGAAAATATCAAGAGGGATTTCTCTTTTTTCTTCTTCTTCTCTTCCCCCCCTTCCCTCTCCCCCTCCCCCCCACTGGCTACAGTTGTTTAATGAAATTTTGTCATGATACTAGCTGGCCACAAACTAAAGAAGCAGAGATATCAAACTACTCACCCCAAAAACCAAAAATGCTGAATCCTAATGTAAACTATGGACTATTCTTTTATCAATTATATGAAAGGTACAACACTAATGCAAAATACAAAAAATCGGGAAAACAGTGTGCATGAAAATGGCATAAGGGATCTCTGCATTTTCTGCATTATTCTTCTGTAAGCTCTTAAGTTCTTATAAAAGGACTTAATGGGCAAATGATGTCACAAAGATGTACTGTAAGGTATACTACGGAACATCTCACCTTAGAAATAGTGAAGAAAAGGAAGAATAATTTTTTCTCAAAACAGTGGAAGATGTTCAAGCCTAGGGAACAACTCAATAAGTGCTTATTTAGAAAATAATGTAAAATTGGTTAGAGAACCTCAGTAAGAATTCATGCTTCTGTGCCCCTCTACAAACCTCAAATCTGCATGGCAGTTTGTGTGATTCAAGGCAGTGGTTTGGTGGCACAAGTGTATTCAAATACAGGTCTCTGAGGCCTGACTAAACCATAGTGTCAGCTTGGGGACCTGCACATCCATTATGGGTCCCTGAAGCCAAACTGACTCATGTGGGTGGCTATGTTTTCTGCACACATTCCAGTTAGGGTTTCTCAGGCCTGAATAATGATTCACCTATATGAAATATTGGGTGACTTTGTTAACATTCCTCAACTGGCTCCCTGGAAGAGTAACTCAGGGCATAGGTCTGTGGTCCTGTACTTGGAAGTGACAAGGGGACAGAAAAGCAGTGAATTATGAGGACCTGAGCCAATGAGTATAGTGCTGAAAGCTGGAATGAAAATGCAATCTAGAGTCCAGTGAGTAGATCTGAGCAGACTGCAGCACCCAGGGAGAAAAAAATAACCATAATTAAAACAAAAAATGCAAACAGTAGCCCACAGAACAGAAGTTGTTGAGATGAAATCCTTTCCTGGACGGGAAACAGTCACACTTACTGGGGAAATATTGAAGGCTACTACACATGCCTAGGAAAGCAGTACAAACTGGGATAAGTTTTGGATAAGAACCTCAACTCAGAATTAACCTTCAATAAAACCCTAGGTAAGAGTAAATATCTGCATTCGTAACAAATATACCACACTAATGAAAGATGTTGTTTATGCGGTATAGTGTGAGTAGGAGAAGGGGCAGACATATGGGAATTCCCTATATATTTTATTATTATTATTTTTTAAGATGCTTAGATTACATAAATGTTACACAAAAATAATAGGGATTCCCATGTTGCCCACCTACCACTCCTCCCACAAACTCCCACATAAACATCTTTCATTAGTGTGGTCCATCACCTGCAGTGGAAATACACATCCTGGGACTTTGCCACAAAGCATAGACCATAGTTCACATTGTAGACCACACTCTCTCCCACACAGTTCTGCATGTTATATACTGATGTAAAATGGCCTATATCTGTCGTTGTAATGTCACTCAGGATAATTCCCAAGTCCTGAAAACCCCCTGTATTACAACTGCTTTTCCCTCTCCCTATCCAAAAGCATCCAGTGGCCACTGACTCCACATCAATGCTGTAATTTCTCCCATTGCTTGAAACAGAATATATCTACAACAGAATACCAGTAAGTCCACTGTAGCCCATAGTCATTCCCCAAATCCTGAGGAGTCTGGGATGGTGATGTCAAGCTCACCTCCAAGTCAGAGGGGGCTTATCTCCCATGTAGGAGATGGATGGGATTATACTGACTGCAGCTGCAGACTCTCTCCATTCCCTGGGATGATTGTTGTCCATCATCATCTCCCTGCTAGGTGTCTTGGGTGAGTCCATTGAGCTGTAGAGTAGGAGCTGAAGCTCCACCAAGATTCCAGGTCCAGCTGGAACATGGGCAGGCCAAAGACTCCAGTCTCTGACATTACACATACAAACTCCAGCAGCAATTATAGGCTCGAATAGAGGGGACTGATGGACCATGTGCAGGGAGGACTTATTTGCATTAACTCTGTCACTCCCAGGAGCACAGATTTCAAAGTAGACACCACTGATAAGGCATCAATCTCTGGAGCTATACCCCCTTATATAGGACCTGGGTGTCTCCAGAGCCCTCAGGAGCTCCTCTATTTGGGGTGATATCCACTTTGGTGTGCTATGAGATCCTACTGAGATGTGCATAAGCGTTACCTCTGGGATGACCTCCCGTTTCTCTTTGAAGTTTCTTAGCCATATGAACTCATTTGTCTTTAGCTTTTCCCCCTTTTATTCAAGGTCTTTTTCCAGTTGTGTTGCCAGTTGGCACTTGGTTGTAATCCCTCGTTACCAGAGAGGCTCATCCCTGGGAGTCATGTCCCATGCTGGGAGGAAGGTAATGCATTCATATGCTGAGTTTGGCTTAGAGAGAAGCCACATTTGAGCAACAAGGAGGCTCTCAGGCAGTAACCCTTAGGCACCACATAACAATAAGCTAAGTTTGAATTTCAATAGCAAAGACTCATAAAGCTAGTCATTAATAACAAGAACCCAATAGTGTATCATCCTCCTTAGCCAGACACTTCTCCTGCATTGGGGGACTGTTGCCTACTCCCTTGTAGAATGTGGCAGAGCTCTGAGGTTAGGAATTCGGTATTCTGTCATTTATTGAGTGATTCTCCACCTACTGTAACCATGCCTCACCTCATGATCATTTGAACAATTTTCTATAACTTTTATGTATGTTCAGGTCAACTTCCTCCCATGAAACCCCCATCCCTGACACCCCCCCACCAACAATCCTCTCTCACCTCTGTTGTAACTCTTCTGTGATCCAAAGCTTCTTTAAAGATGAAGCCCATAAAATAGCCAAATACAAGTAATAGGAAAATGAGATAATAATGATAAGTTTAAATGTAAGAGATAAAATACATGGAATCTTAAAAAAAAAAAAAACACTAAAAATAAAATAAAATTAAAGGATTGGGATATTCATAAAATGGGAAAAAACAAAATATTATTATTATTATTTTTTTTTTTTACTTTTCTTTTATCACTGCAATATCAGCTGTCCAGTCTGTACTGTGGCAACTTCCCCTTCTCATTTGCCAGTTTCTCACTATTTTTCATTTTGTTTCAAAGAAGTTTGGTCATAGCAAAGTCACAGCAAATTCACACACAGAATACAAGAGAGCCTCATATACCCAACCTCTTCCCCCTTTCCTCTCTCCATATTAAAATCTTTTTGTATCTGGATGGTAGCATTGTTATAACTGTTATAAAGATAGTGAAACATAGCTACTAAACATTGTCAATGGTTTACAGTATGGTTTACATTTTAGAATGTACAATTTAATAATTTTTTATATTTACCATGTCCTGTGTCCATCACTGTAAGGTAATGGAAAACATTTCCCCTGACCACTAAATACTCACTGTTTGAACTATTCTGTTTCTCCCTCTCCATCACCCTGGGACACATGACAAACCCCTGGCTTGACTCATTGGATGATAAGATTCATAGTTACATGCAACAAGAGGACTTGACATGGCAGTTTGTTCTCCCCTATTTGGAACTGCTGTTGCTCATAAGAGAAACCCACCTGTCTGTTTCTGGGTGAATCAGTCCTACCAAAGATGGGGGTCTATCTCCTTCCCACTAATTGTGTGGGTCTCCACCCACTGATACAACACATTATGACACGATGAACACTCACACACTTCATAGAAGCCTGCTCCAGATATGCCCTGTCCTGAATGCCCCCCCAACCTAACACCCTAAACAAGTGACACTTCCTTCTCATGTTGTCATAAGAGCATTCCCACCACAGCACTTTCAACCTTATACCCACAAATTCTGTGTTCACCCGGTCCCTCTCCCATCTCTCCACACAGTCTCCTGGGTTTTCTATCTAACCCTTCTTAATCTACCCACCAGTCAACCCTGCACCACTAAACAGAGTAATATCACTACTCACATCTCATATCCCATCAAGACCCATCTATACGCTATCACTTTACCATAGATTATGTCTGTATGGGATGGCTCAAACCTTCTCCTCTCTTTCTATCTCTTGTAAACCTATCTTTCAGACAATTGTTCTCAGATTCTGCTCACTCCTCAATTCATATCAGTGAGATTATGTACTATTCATCCTTCAATGCCTGGCTTGCTTCACTCAACATAAGGTCTTCAAGATTCATCCATGTTATTCAGTGTGTTAGCACTTTATTTCTTCTTATAGTTGAGTAATATTCCATTGTATGTATGTACAACATTTTGTTTATCCATTCATCTGTTGATGGGCATGAAGGTTGATTCCAACTTTGGGCAATAGTGAACAATGCTCCTACGAACATTGGTGTGCATATATCTTTTTCTTTGTTAGTCTGGCTGAGGGTTTGTCAATTTTATTGATCTTCTTGAAGAACTAGCTTTGGATTTTTTTTATTTTTTCTAGAGCTTTCTTATTTTCTACTTCATTTAGTTCTGCTCTAATCTTTGTTATTTCCTTCTCTCTACTTCCTTTAGGTTAATTTGTTTTCATTTTTCCAGTTCCTCCACGTGTGCAGTTAATTATTCAATTTTAGCTCTTTCTTCTTTTTTAATATATGGATTTATGGCTATGACCTTCCCTCTCAGGACAGCTTTGCCTGCATCCCATAGGTTTTGATATGTTGTTTTGTTGTTTTGTTTAGTTTCAAAGCATTTCTGATTTCTTTTGAGATTTCCTCCTTGACCCACAGTTTGTCTAAGAGTGTGTTCTTTAATTTCCATATCTTTGTGCCTAATCTGGTTCTCTGGCACTTAGTAATTTCCAATTTCATTCCATTTGGTCAGAGAAATTACTTTGTAATATCTCAATCTTTCTGAATTCATTGAGAGTTGTTATGTGGCCTAGCATGTGGTCTATCTTGGAGTAGGATCCCTGTGCCCTCGAGAAGAATGTATATCCTGCTGTATTTGGGTGTAGTGTTCTGTATATCTCTATTAGGTACAGGTCCTCTAATGTATTATTCAGAGTTTTTGTTTCTTTATTGATTCTCTATCTAGATGTTCTGTCAAATGATGATAATGGTGTATAAAATCCCCCACTATAAATGTAGAAGCATTTATTTCTCCACTTAGTTTTCTCAGAGTTGGCCTCATGTATTTTGAGGCACGCCGATTAGGTGCATAAATGTTTATGATCATTCTCTATTCTTGATAGATTACCCCTTTTACTAATATATAGTGTTCATCTTTGTCTCTTAAAATGGTTTTGCATTTAAAGTCTATTTTGTCTGATATTAGGATAGCTACACTTACCCTTTTTTGCCTATTGTTTGTTTGTAAAATTGTTTTCCAGCCATTCACTTTCAGCCTCCTTGAATGCCTGCATCTAATATGAGTTTCCTGTACACAACATATAGATTGGTTGTATTTCCTTATCCATTCTGCCAATCTGTGTCTTTTGACTGGTAACTTTAATCAATTGTCATTCAGTGTTATTACTCTCAATGAATATCTTACATCAGTCCTATTTTCTTTTGGGTTTATGTACGTCATATGTCATTTTTATATCTCTTTTTGTCTTTATAGTTGTTCTTACACTCTCCTCCAACTCTCTATCTCCTGTTTTTCCCATTCAACTTGTAGAACCTCCTTCAGTATTTCTTGAGGTGCAGGTTTCTTATTGACATGCTCTCTTAATTTCTGTTTATCTGTGAATATTTTGAGCTTTCCATCATTTTTGAATGCCAGCTTTGCTAGATAGAGATTTCATGGCTTGAAGTTTTTTCTTTGTGTACTTTGACTATGTCATAGCACTGTCTTCTTGCCTCCATGGTTTCAGATGAGAAATCAGCCCTTAATCTTATTGTGCTTCCCTTGTATGTGATGGTTCTCTTTTCTTTTGTGGTCTTGAGTATTTTCTCTTTATCTTATGCATTGGACATTTTGACAAGCATATATGTCTTGTTGTAGGCCTGTTGGTATTTATACTGTTTGGGGTACCCTGTGCTTCCTGGACATGTACATCCATCTCCCTCAATAGGATTGGGAAATTTTCAACCATTATTTCCTTCAACACTCCTTCTGTTCCCTTTCCCTTCTCTTCTCCCTCGGGAATGCCTACAATGCTTATGTTAGTGCTTTTTGTGTTTCATTCAAACCCTTATGTCTCTGTATATTTTTTCTATCTTTTAATCCATCTGTTCTACTATTGGTTTGATTTCAGATGTACTGTCTTCCACATTGCTAATTCTTTCTTTTGCCTGTTCAAATCTGCTGTTCCGTGTTTACAGCATCTTTTTGATTTCTTGAATTGTGTCATTGATCACCATCATATCCATTATTTTTTTATGTATGTTTACAATTTCTTCAGTATGCTCTCCCAGTGTCTTCTTAATATCCTTAATCTCTTCCTTCACCGCATTAAGTTGGTCCATGATATTTGTTTGGACAGCTTTGATTAGTTGTTTGATGTTCTGCATCTCTTCCCAGTTTTTAGTTTGTTCATTGGACTGTTGCATGTCTTCCTATTTCTCAGTATGTTTTGTAATTTTTTATTGCCCTCTAGTCATCATTTTATCTTGATGGGTTTATTCAGTTGATTAGGTTCTTTCTCTGCTCTAGAGTTTTATTTAGCTGGTGGAACCGTGTGTTTTCTCTTTGACACTTGTTCTTCTTATTCTATTTCCTTGCCTCTTTCTATGTTCCTTTGAAGGTAAAAGATTAGGGCCAGTGGAATTGCTGGATCATACAGAAGATCTATTGCTACTTTTCTGAGGATACCCAGAAGAACTGAAAACAAAAATACAAACAGATATATGCACACTAATGTTCATAGCGGCATTGTTCACCATTACCAAAAGTTGGAATCAGCCCCGGTGCCCATCAACAGACGAATGGATAAGCAAAATGTGGTACATACATACAATGGAATATTACTCACTGTAAGAAGGAACAAAGTGCTAACACATGGAATAATGTGGATGAATCTTGAAGACCTTATGTTGAGTGAAGCAAGCCAGGCACTGAAGGATGAACAGTATATGACCTCACTGATCTGAACTGAGGAAAGTGAGCAGTCTCTGAGAACCATTGTCTGAAAGATAGGTTAACAAAGGAGAGTAAGAGAAGAGCAGGCTTTGAGCCATCACCCATATGTACATAATCTATGGTAAAGGGATAGAGTGTGGTTGCATGTTGGGGGATGGGGCAGATGAGTGGTGGTGTTCCTGGGTTTGGTGGTGCAGCACTGGGGTGTGGGTGGATTAGGAAGGGCTGGGTCAAATCCCCAGGGCATGTAACTGTGAATCTTGACATTCCATGGGTTGGGAGAGGGGGTTATCATGGGCCCTGGGGGACGAGGGAGAAGGGAACAGTCAAGATCTGATGGGTTGTTTGGTGGTCATGGGGAAGGTTTTTCATTACCTTACAGTAATGGACACAGGACATGGTAAATATCATCAAAATTATTAAACTGTATCATCTAAAAAAAAAAAAAAAGATTAGGGCCAGAGGATTCAAAAGAGGTGTGAAAGGAAGAAGAATAATAGTAATATTGATAAAATTTAGAAGAGGGGCCATATAAGGCTTAGTAAAATGACTATTTAACCTCTGTAGGCAGTGTAGAGTAACAGGGGAAAAAAGTGGAGTGCCTACAATGTACTGGGAAACCAAATATAGGAAAATATATATAAAGATTTAGAAGGGCAGAATGATAAGGAGAGAGGGAAAGAGTAAAGAAAAGGCTGAAAGGAAAAGTTAATAATAATTAAAAAGAAGAAATCAGAATAGATATGATAGAAATTGACACCCTTAAAGTTGCAGACTAATGAAAAAAAGTCGTATGTAAGAACCACAACAGAAAGCAGAAGTTAGAAAGATGAAGGAAGGAAAAGAGATAGCGTTGGGAGACAAAATCAATATAGACATAGAATGCAAAATCATGGAAGAAGAAGCATAGCAAAGAAGAGGCAAACTAGCAGCACACAATTAAAAAAAAAGAAGAAGAAAAAAAATGTGTCGGGGGAGGAAAGAGGAAATTAAAGCAAGAGAAAACAAACAAACAAAGAAAAACCAAAAAACACCACACACAAGCAGCCAAACAAAGCTAAGGAAGAATAGTGTTCCTTCTTGGGCCCTTGTGGAGCCTCTCAGCCTGCTTGTTTTCATCAATCAATTACCCTGCAGGGTTCTATTTGCATGTTTTGAGGCAGATTTTAGTGATTAAACTAAGTTAAAAATTTTTCTTTTTATTTTTTTTTAAAGTGACCATCTTTTTTTTTTTTTTTTGAGATATAAGAGACCCAAAAGAAGGCCCCTTCTAGACTACCCCCTCCACTGAGGGGACCCTAAATAGGCTCATGGAAACTTATCAAGCACTTTCCACTGCCTAGCCTCCCCAAGGGAGCTGAAGCTCTGACACTTGCCAGGGTAGACCGATAAAATTGGCTGACTCCACTCCCTCCCAAGCTAAGCCTCAGTATCACAGGGCTGTTAGGTAAATCAGGCTTCCTCGGCAGATTTGCCTCTCCCCTCAGCCTGGTGCCACCTCAAGCAGACTGATTTGTTCCCCAAAGCTGTGAAGGTGTCTTGGCAACCAAATCCACAGAAAGGAAAACCCTCTCCACCTTCTGTCAGAACCGTCCCACTCTCAGAGAATGCTCCCTTTTTCCAGGTTGCCAGCAGGAGTTGGGGCAAATCCCTGGGCAGCTAGGTAAATCAGACTTCTTCAGCAGATTCTTCTCTCCCCTCAGCCTGGTGCTGCTTCAAGCCAGCTATTTTGCTCCCCAAAGCTGCAAGGGGGTCCAGGGAGCCAAACCCACAGAAAGGAAACCCTTCTTGACCCTCCGCCAGAACCACCCCACTCTTGGAGAATGCTCCCTCTCATCAGGTTGCCGGCAGGAGTCGGGGCTCATCCCAGCCTTTTTCCTGAGGGTGGGGTTCAGCTGTCCATGTCTACTACCACAGCTGGGGAAAAATTCACAATTCTATCCTGAGCAATCCACCTCACCATCCAACTCCCTCCAGATCGATGTCCCCAAGGTTCTTGCTCTGTGGGTCCCCAGAACAGACCACTCAGGCAAGATCCTGCTCCCAATCACCTATCCTCCAAGACTGAGATGGTGAGTGCCCACCTAAACCAATGCCATCTTGCCTCTCTCTCCCAGAAGATGAAATTTTTGTGGAGATAATTTTCAGAACATAATTTATGAGATGCAGTGTAGGTGATACTCAGAAGGAAATTTATACCTTTGAATGCCTTGGGCTTCACGTAGGACCCACTGGGTGTCATCTCCTGTAGAGTGAAGCCTCGCCTGTCCTGCCGCTGTGCCCGCCCTGCCGCAGCATCCATTCGCTATATTTTTTATGTAACATTTATATAATCTAAGGCTTCTTTAAAAAATAAAGTAAATAAAAAGGATGAATACCTGTCATCCAGAATTAGCAAATCAAAAGAATCAAATAACTTGACTTGAAAAAATTCACAAGACATATAAATAAATAGGAAGAGATGGTCATTCAAAGGAAACAGATAAAGTGAAAGAGGAAGTTTAGACTTGGAACAACAAATTAATGATACTAAATCTTCTCTCCTATATAAGTTCAATGAACTGAAAGAAAGAATGGATAAAGAACTAAAGAAAATCAAGAAGGTGATTTTCAACCTGAAGAGGAATGATAGAAATTTTAAAAAGGAACCAAAATGAATTTTACCTTATGAAAAACACAGTAACATATAGTAAAATTACACTAGCTTCAAGAGTGGAATTGAACAGACATCAGAAAGACTCACAGAATAAGGAGAAGGATGACTGAAACCATTCAGTCTGAATAACAGAAATAAACAAGAATTTAAAAAGTGGACTGAAACCAAGGGGCCTGTGAAACAACATACAAGGTACCTGTGTATGAACTGTGGGAATCCCAGAAAGGGAACAGTAAGAAAAAATGGAAAAATGGATATATGAAGAAATAATGGATAAAACTTAACAAAATGAACCAATGTCATGAATATGCACATCCAAGAAGCTCAATGAGCTCCAAACATGAAAAATCCAAACTGATCTACTCCAAGACATATCAAAATTAAAATTTTGAATGCCACTAATAAAAAGAAAATTCTGAAAGCAGCGAAAGAAGTGACTCATCACATAAAAAGTGTACTCAGTAAGGTTAAGTGTTGTTTTCTCATCACAAACCCTGGAGGTGAGAAGAAGTGGTATGATATATTTAATTTACTGGTACAGAAAAAATGTTGGTCAAGAAATCTATATCTGGTAAAACTGTCTTTCAAAAGTGATGGAGAATTTAAGATGTTCACAGATAAACAAAGTTGAGGAAGTTCATCACCAGTAGAATTTCCCTAAAATAAATGATAAAGGGAACTCTTTAGGATGAAAGGAAAGTATACTAGATAAAAGGTTTGAACTGTATGAAGAAAGAAATATCTTCTTATTACTACAGGGGAAAATGCAAATTGCAGTATTTATTCATAGTATGTAACCCTATTTTTTTCAGACAAGATATAGAATACAATTACCTAAGAAATAAACATATGTCTATTGTATTGCACACGCAAAATATAAAGAGATAATTTAAGACAAAAACAACCTAAAGAATGAGAACAGAGTTATAAAGAAACAAAATTTTTCCTGTTATTGAAGGTAAGTTGATATCTTTTCAAATAGTTTATTATAGGTTTAGGATATTAACTATATGCCTGATGGTACCAACAAGTAAAGTATCTAAAATAAACACAGTAAAGGAAATGAGAAGGTTATCAATCTGCTTCACTACAAATGATTAACTGTATGCAAAATAAGGTATAACACACATAACGAACAAGGGGCAAATGGCAAAGTAAGTTTGCCTTGTATGTACTTTTATGTGAATGAATTTAGCTCTCCAATCAAAAGACAAAATTGATAGAATGGACACAGATGCATTACTCAACTATATTTTGTTTATAAGGAACTTACCTTAGATGTCAATACACACACAAGTCGAAAGTGAAAGGAAGGAAAAATCTATTCCATGCAAATGTAACAAAGAGTGATCTGGGGTGGATATATTAATATCAGACAAAATAAATTTTAAGACGAAAGCTATTGTAAGGTAAAGAAGAACAGTATATTTTAATAAAAGGGTCACTTGACCAAGAAAATAAAACAGTTACAAATGTGTATACAACTAATAGCAGAGCCCCAATATACATTATACAAATATTAAAAATCTGAAGGTAGAAATAGATAGCTATACAATAATTATTGGAGACTTCAATACTCCACTTTTAATATTAGATAGTGTGATGGATAGGTTAATGTGTCAGGTAATTATGCCAGGTGTTTGGTCAAGCAAGCACTGGGTTAACTGTAATACAAGGACATTTATGGGCTTTAGTCACCAGTAAGTTTACTGCACAGATAGGTGATTATATCTGCATCAATCAGAGAGATTGCCATCTGCAATGAGTGATGCTTTATACAATCAGTTGAATGCCTTAAAAGGAGAAGTGATTTCAGCATTCAGAGAGAATTTCCCAGCTCATGTTTGGACAGCCAATGTCTCCTGGAAACTCATCAAGGACCTTCATTGGACTTTCATTGGAGATCCTGGTTTACATCCTTCCTGTGGAACCTGAACTTGTGTATACCCATGGTCATGTGAAAGACTCTTAAAAAATCTCATATTATTGACAGATATCTTCTGTTGATTCCATTTCCCTAGAGAACCCTGACTAATACAGAGAGAATGTATAGAGATAAGAAAATTAGGAAACAGCGTATAAAAACAAAAATATAAAAGAACTAGAACAGACAGTCATATATAAAACACTCCACCCAAGAAGAGCAGAATGCACATTATTCTGAGCACATGTGGCTCATTCTCTAGAATAGACCACAGTTTAGCCAACTTAGTACATCTCATGAAATTTAAAAGTATTGAAATTTTACCCAGCATCTTCTCCAAACACAATGAAATAAAGCTAGTAATCAATTACAGAGAAATGGAAAATTCAGAGATATCTGGAACTTAAGCAATACACTTTTAAACAACCAGTAGCTCAAAGTCTAAATCACAGGGGAAGTTATTCAATATCTTAAGATGAATAAAAACAAAAACAAAACACATTGAAGTTTATGAAATGAAACAATGACAATGCTCAAAGGGAAATTTGTATCTATGAATGCCTACATTACAAAATAAAAAAGATCTTAAATCAGTAATGTAACTATACATCTGCAGGAAAGAGAAAAAAAAAGAACAAACTAAACCTAAAGTTAGTAGGAAAGAAATCATAAAGATTTGAGCAGAGATAAATGAAATGGACAAAAAAAAAAAAAATCAATTGAGAGAATCAATGAAACCAAAAGTTGCCCCTATGAAAATAATAAAATTGAAAAACTTTTATCGAGACTGACAGAAAAAAAAAAAAAAACTACACAAGATGAAAATACCTAAAATACAGAATGAAAGAAGGGTGTACTACTTATCTTGCAGAAATTAAAAAAATAATAATTGTAAGACAATATTATGGATAATTGTATACAAACAAATAAAATAATCTAGAAGAAATGGCAAATTCCTAGAAACTCACAATTTATCTAATCTGGCACAAACCAGTATAAAAGAGCTGAACAGACCTGGGACAAGTACAGAGATTCAGTCCTCCCAGGAAAGAAAAGTCAAAGGCCAGGTTGCTTCAATGGTGAATTCTACGAATCTTTCAGTGAAGAATGAACATAAGTTCTTCACATACTTAACAAAAAATAAGATAAGGGTACTTTCCTAAATCTATAAAGCCAATATTACCATAATCCAAAGCCAGATAAGGATATGAGACGATAAGGACCAATTTCTCTTATGAACATTGATGCAAAATATTCTCAGTAAAATACAAGGATATCAATACAATAGAATATTAAAGGAAATGAATACCATGACCAAGTCTTATTTATCCCAAGAATAAAAAGGGGGTTCAACCTAGGAAAGCAATCACTATAATACAACGCAGTAACAGAATGAAGAATAAACATCACATGATCACCCCAATGGATGCAGAAAAGACAGAAAAAATCCAACACACTTTAATGATTAATATATGCAGAAAAATAGTAATAGAAGGTAATTTCCTTAATGTGGTAAAAGACATGAAAAAAATCATAACAACCATTGTACTCAATTGTTAAAGACTAAAAGACTTCCTCCTGAGTTAAGGTACATTTTTACCTCTGCTACTCAGCATTTAACTGGATATCCTTGCCAGAGCAATTTGGCAGAAAAAGAAACAAAAAGTATTTAAATTAGAGAGGAAAAAGTATAACTATCTCCATTTAGAGGTTATATGATCCTTTATACAGAGGATAACTAGAAAACTAGTAGTACAAATAAATTCAGTAAAATTGCAAGCTACAAGATTAACATGCAAAAATCAGTTGTATTTTATACACCAGCAAATAATATTTTGAATTGAATTCATTTTAAAAATTCCACTCACCTTAGCTTCTAAAATTCTACATATCTACAAATAGATTTAACTGAGGAGGTGAAGAACTTTATATTCAATACTGAAAAAATAGAAACTCTGCCCAAAGAAATTAAAAACCTAAATGAATGTCAAGACATCCTGTGTTAAAGGACTCAAACACTTACTGTTATTAAAATGTCAATACTGGCGGAGCAGATGAGCTCAGTGGTTGACCACCTGCCTCCCATGTACAAGGTCCTGGGTTCAATCTCCAGTACCTCCGCAAAAATGTCAATACTATCTAAATCAATCTACAAATTCAATGCAATATTTATCAATTCCCAGCCTCCTCTATTACAGAAGTGGTTTCATAGAGTTAATGTCTAAAGCTCAAGAAACAAAAGAAAACATAAACATAGCATTTAAAATGTAAAACTTTTATTCATCAATGGATACTACCGAGAAATGGAAAAGACAACCTACAAAGTGGTAGAAAATAATTGGTAAAATTTTAGTACCCAAATATATAAAGAACTCCTATATCTAAACAACCACTGCCTTCACTACATGCCATAAGTTTTTATATGTTGTTTTCTCATTTTCATTCATCTCAAGATATTTACTAATTTCTCTTGCAATTTCATCTTTGACCTACTGATTGTTTAAGAGTGTGTTCTTTAATCTTCATATATTTGTGAATTTTCCAGTTCTCTGCCTATATTTGATATTCAACTTCATTCCACTGTTATCAATGAAAGTGTTTTGTATAATTCCAATCTTTAAAAATATTATTGAAACCTTATTTTGACCCAATATGGTCTCTATTGGAAAAAGATCCATGAGCACTTGAGAAGAATGCATATTCTGCTGTTTGGCCTGCAATGTTCTGTTTGTCTATTAGATCTAATTCATTTATCATTATTCAAAATCACTGATTTGTTATTCATCCTTTGTCTAGATGTTTTATCCTATGATGAGATTGTTGTATTGAAAACTCCAACTTTTATTGCAGAGATTTCTAGTTCTTTATTTTTGATAGTGTTTGCCTCATGTATTTTTGGACACCTGATTTTCCCAAAGAAATAAGAAAGATCATAAGAAGATACTATAAACAACTGTATGCCAACAAATTAGACATCTGAGGTAAAATGTACAAATTCCTAGAAACACACAAACTTCCTGCATTGACTTGAAAAGAAACAGAAGACCTCAACAAACTATTCATGATTAATGAGATTAAATCAGTCATCAAAAATGTCACAAGAAAAGCCCAGCACCATATGGCTTCACAGGTAAAGTCTATCAATCATGTCAAGAAGAATTGATTCCAATCATGCTCAGACTCTTCCATACAGTTGAAAGAAGGGAACACTACCTAACATATTGTATGACACTAACAATAAAGATAAAGATACTACAAGAAGTTAAAAGTACAGACTATCTCTCTAATGAATATAGATCTGAAAATCCTCAACAAAATACTTGCAAATTGAATCCAGAAGCACATGAAAAGAATTATGCACTGTGATCAAGTGAGTTTTATCCCAGCTATGCACAGATAGTTCAACAGAAGAAAATCAATCAATGTAATACATCACATTAATAAATTGAAGGTAAAAAATCAAATTATCATCTCTGTTGATGAAAAAAAAACATTTGAAAAAAAGTCAAGCATACTTTCTGGATTAAAATACTTTGAAAGATAGGAATAGAAGGAAGTTTCCTCCACATGATAAGGGGCATATATGTAAAATCCTCAGCCACAATCATACTCAGTTTTGAAAGGCTGAAAAGCTTTCTCTCTAAGATCAGGCACAAGACAAGGATGGTCACTGTCATCCCTGTTATTTACCATTGTACTGGAAGTTCTAGCCAGAGAATTTAGGCAAGAAAAAGAAAAGTTCTCCAAATTTGAAAGAAATAAAATTCCTCTAAATTTGAAAGGAAGAAGTAAGACTTTCACTATTTACAGATGACATGATCCTATATAAAGAAAGTTTGGAAATATCAACCACAAAGCTAATGGAGCTAATAAACTAGTTCAGCAAAGTGGCGAAACACACAATCAGCACGCAGAAATCAGTAGTGTTTCTATACACTAATAAGCAATCTGAGGAAGATATCAAGAAAAATCCACTTACAATAGCAATTAAAAGAATCATATATCTAGGACTAAATTTAACCAAGGAAGTAAAGGACCCATACACAGAAAATTACAAAACATTGCTAAAAGAAATAACAGAAGACCGAAAATAAAAGAAATAGCATTCAAAATTCATGTATAGGAAGGCTAAATATCATGAAGACCTCAATTCTACCCAAATGGCTTACAAATTCAATGCAATCCCAATCAAAATTCCAACAGCCTATTTAGCAGAAATGGGAAAGCCAATTATCAAAATTATTTGGAAGAGTAAGCGCCCTGAATAGCCAAACCATCCTGAGAAAGCAGTTGGAGGAAGCATACTTCCTGACTTTAAAATGTTTACAATGCTACAGTAGTAAAAACATCACGACCCTGGCACTAGCATAGACATATTGACCAATGAAATCAAATGGAGAGTTCATAAATAGTCCCTTATATGTAAGGCCAATTGATTTCTCATAAGGGTGCCCAGTCCACTCAGGTGGGAAAGTAAATAGTCATTTTAAGAAAATAATGAATGTGGATCATATACAAAATGTAATTCATAATGTATAAAAGACTATTATGGATAAAAGGGCTATTAAACTCCTGGAAGAAAATATAGGGAAACATTTTCTGGATCTTATGTTAGACAATGGTTTCTTAGACATTACACCTAAAGCAACAAAAATGATAAATGGGACATTATCAAAATTAAATATTTTACATGTCAAAGGACCTTATCATGAAGGTGAAAAGACAGCTTACTCAATGACAGAAAATATTTGAATCCACATACCTGATAAGGGCTTAATATCCATAAAATGTAAAGGAATCTTACAGCTCAACAATAAAAGGACAAATAACCCAATTAAAAATCAGCAAAAGACTTGAACAGACATTTCTCCAAGGAAGATAAATAAATGACTAAAATGAACATGAAAAGATGCTCAACATCATTAGGTAAATACAAATCGAAACCATAGTGAGATATAATTTCACACCCACAAGAATCATTAGAATTAATTTGAAAAAAAAAAAAAAAAAAACAAAACAGAAAAATTACAAGTCTTGGATAGGATGTGGAGAAATAGAAACACTCAATTTTTGTCGGTGGGAATGTAAAATGGTACAGCTGCTGTGGAAGAGAGTTTGGCAATTCCTCAGAAAGGTAAGTGTAGAATTATCATATGACCCAGCAATCCTACTACTAGATATATCCCCAGAAGATTTGAAAGCAGGGACTTGAACAGATGTTGGCACATCTCACAACTGCCAAAGATGGAAACAAACCAAGTGTCCATCAACTGCTGAATAGTTAAACAATATATAGGATATAAATCCAGTGGCATATTATTCAGCATTAAAAAGGAAGCAAGTTCTGGTTCATGCAACAACATGGATGAACCTTAGGGTGTGTGAAATAAGCCAGACAAAAAAAAAAAAAACAAATATTGTATGAACTTACTAATATGAAATAATTAGAATAAGCAAGTTCATAGGGAAAGAATATATAGTTTACAAAGAACTGATTTGGGGTTAGGGGATGCAGAGTTAATGCTTAATTGGTAGAGAATTTCTATTTAGGTAGATTATAAAGTTTGGGAAATGGATGGTGATGATACCACAAAATTGAGAGTTTAATTAACAACACTGAATTATATTTGTGAATGTGGTTAAAAGGGGAAATTTCATGTAGTATAAATGTTAGTAGGATAAAAATTTAAAAAAAAAACATACGACTGTACAACACAGTGAACCCTATTGTAAATGATGGACTATAATTAATAGTACAATTTTGAAAATGTTTTTCATGTATTATGACAATTATATTACACTAATGCAAGATACTAATAATAGGGTGATTTATGGGAAAATACATCCTAATGTAAACTATGAACTATACTTAATAGTAAAATTGTAATATTTTTTCATTGCTTGTAATCAAGGAACCATGCTAATGCAAAGTGTTAATAAGTGGGAGAGGAGAACTTATGTGAACACAGTGTGTTTCATATGATTTTTCTGTAAACCTATAAATTCTTTAATTATGTTTTTTTAAAATCAAATGAAGTTAGACTTATGTATACGATGTACCCTAAAGGATAAAAACAATATCTAAAAATAAAGAGTTCTAACTAACAGGATAATGGAGAAGAAATATACACTTAATTAATCAAAATGAAAGCAAAAATTAGCAAAGTAAAACAAATCAAAAGAAAAACTAGCAATATGATATAATTGAGCCTAAACATATCAATAAGGACAATTAATATAATAAGTACAAATAATAAAATATCATATATATTGTTAGAGGGAAATTTTCTAGCTTTCTTTCTAAGAATATATATGACCTTAAACTTTCCCTTTTGACCACTGTCGTACACATATAATCGCTCTGCTAGTTACAAATACCATGATATGCTTTCACCATTTCTATTCATTTCCAAAGATTTACAAATAACCTTTTTACCAATTCTGCAGTTTACCCCTCACCTTTTTATTCTCTACTCTCTTTCTATTTTCTGGTGACCTATATTCTAATTATTAACTCCATGAGTTTACACAATATTTTTAGTTCATAATAGCACAATCATGCAGTATTTGTCCTTTTGTGTCTGTCTTGCTTCATTCAACATAATGTCCCCCAGGTTCATCCATGTTGTCATATGCTTCACGACTTCATTTCTTATTACCTCTGCATAGGAAAAAGGATAGCAGCTATGTAACAGCAGAGAAAGCATAGAGAGATTGAGAGATGATGAGTTTTTTCTTCTTGTTATTATTGGAATAATGAAAATGCTAAGAATGATTGCAGTGAGTAAAGCATAAATATGTGATTATACCAAATACCATTGACTTGACACTTTGGATGGATTTATGCTTTATTAATTTATATCAATAAAGTTGATTTAATTAAAAATAAAAGTAAAAACTCTAGCAGAGTAAAATAATTTGAGTCAGACTATTAAATAATATGTTCTTAAATTATTAAATGCATAAGGTCAATTTGAAATATTATGCATTTAGGTTCCATTGGGTATTTAAATGAGTGATAAATTAGTTTACTAATGTGATGTATTAGTATATCACTGAATATATTTATAATATACCACATTAAAAGAAGAAGAGCATTTCTGATAGAGTAAAAAAAAAAACTGTTCTTGATGTATACTTCAAACATGCATATATATAAAAAATAATTGAAAATAAAGAAACATAGTTATATAATGCTAATACTAATCAAAAGAAAGGTGGAATGATTAAATTATTAAATTATTATGAGATAAAGTAGATTTCAGTGCATAATATTATCAGATTTAGTGAAAGATATTTCAGAGTGATAAGGGCCTCAATTCATTAAGATGACATAAATAAATCCCAAGCTTATTTGCCTCAAATAACAGCTACAAAATACATAAGAAGAAACTGGTAAAACTGCCAGAAGAAGTACATGTAGGAACAATTAGAATTTAAGATTTTGATACCCATCCTCTCTTCATTGATATCTGAGAACAAAGATAATATTCTGTGGGAGTTTCAGTTTTTTGAACTTTGTATAGATTTCCATTATAGTCCTCAGTATATCATCTATTTAACAAAAGTCCAGGTGCATATTAAAAAATGTAAAATCAATAGTTTAAGGGTACAGAGTTCTACAAATACCAATAAGGACTCATTGAAAAATTTCATTGCTTAAGTCTTTTATCTATACTTATTTTTATCTCTTCATTTTATCAGTTTTTGAAGCTTGTATTAGTTAATGATCACCAGAGAAACAGAATTGGATATATATACATATATAATGTAAATATTATTAAATTTATTAAAGAAATTGGCCACATGACTGGCTGCAGATGGGAAAGTCCAAATTGCATAGGACAGATCACAAACTGGGAACTTCCATGAAAGTTTTTGATTAATTCCCCAGGAGTACCTGGCTGACTGAAGCAGAGATGGAAATTCTCTCTTCTGACTACGGAAATAATCAATTTTTTTAAAGGCTTTTAACTGACTGGATATGAAGCTTCTTTATTGAAGACAATCTCCTTAGCATATTGTAGATGTAATCATCCATAGATGCAATCAACTTAATTATTTAAATCCAGAAAATATCCTCACAGTAAAAATCCTTCCAGTACTTGCTTGACCAAACAACTGGTCACCATAATCTATTTAAGTTGACATATGAATTTAACTTTCACAGAGCTATACCTTAAACTGTTTAATCATGGCAGTGTTTTTCCATTTTTCCTTTTAGTTCTCCTAATTTTGCTTTATATATTGTGATATTATCTTATTATGCCCAAAGAGTTCCTATTGAATTAATTTGAATATATTTTCAAAATGAGCTTTATAAAGTGTCATGGTAAAGATGACTGTTTCTATTAGAGAATTGGTCTCCAAGTTGACTAGTACCTAATGGGGTATCAGTTGTTTGAAGAATAAAATCTAAGAACCATTATTTAAATGTATTGTGCTGTCATTTTATTAAATAATACTTACACATGACTTGCTATGCTTTTCTACAATGCAAATATAATAATGAAAAAATGCATAGATGTATATGAGAGAACATAGTATGATTTTACTAAAAAGGCTATGTAATTAAAAGAAAGCTGGGAGTGGATGTAGCTTAAGTGTTTGAGCACCTGCTTCATGAGGTCCTGGGTTTGATCCCTGGTACCTGCTAAGAAAAAAGCAAACACGTGTAAAAAAAAAAAGGAGAAAGAAACAACTTTCCTTGGGGAGCAGATGTAGCTCAGTGGTTGAGCACCTGCTTCCCATGCATGAGGTCCTGGGTTCAATCTCTGGTACCTCCTAAAAAAACTAAAAAGCTTTCAGAGAGAATAATATTTTACAAAGCCATATATTCCATCATTTAACTATCACATAAGCACCTTGTGGTAATAGAATTTAAGAGAATGTTGGTTGTAATTATTGACAGTCCTCTATCCAATGTACATATCCAGAAACAGAATCTATAATATTTTAATGAATTTCTCTGCAAGATTGCATATGTGTTTGTGAAATTTTCTAGTAAGGAAAGCCATATTTGTTATCCACTGGAGAGTACTATGACTAATTCAAAGGTTATTATAGGGATATGGGCCATAATTTATGAGAAACATAAGAAAGTCTACTTAAATACAAAATTTCATGATTTTGTCTTCTAAATATAATGAAACAATGCATCAGAATTAATACATACAAAATAGAAAAATAAAACAATTTTTGTTTCCTTGGAATGGAGAGCTTAAGGACTCAGAATACACAATCTTAAATTGATAAGCTTACAGTGAATTTCATTTTATAAATAATGATATTTACATGGAATAAAAATAATTATTTTTGAAAATTTAGACTGCTACATTTAAAAAATATGTAAGTTATGATTGATTTTTTTTCACTAACCACAGCTTTCTCAGATTTTAGGAGGACAGACCATTATGCCACATCCTTGAATTGATTATTGTACTTATGAACATTATTCTTGTGAAATTGAAACTTAATTTAGTGTTATATATTACCTAAGAGTTACTTCCTGAAAGCCTCCTTTTTGCTCAAATGTGGCCTCTCTCTAAGCCAAATTCAGCATATAAATGCACTACCTTCCACCTTCAATGTGGTACTTGACTCCTCGGAATGAGCCTCCCTAGCACTAAGGTATTGTTACTAAGTGCCAACTAGGAATGCATCCAGAAAAAGACCTTGACCAATTGGGGGAAATATTAAATACAAGTGATATCTTGCAGTTCACTTTTAGATGTCAATTCAGGTCACCAAAGATGGAAATGGGAAAGAAATTTAATTTTGCAACATATTTTAATGCATAACATCAAAATGGGAATTGCTTCAAACAATTACACTGTAATTTTCCTGAATAAAGCACTCGCCTCATAACTCTCTGTACAGCCTGCTTCATCTGCTTGTTTCTATGACTATATGTTACCAAATTCAAGAATGGAGGGACTATAGAATAGAACACCGAGGTGATCATGTCATGAATTGTGAGTGAGTTGGAGGTTTGCTTAATAAGCACAGAACCAGCTGAGCTGATAATGATAGTTATCATGAGGATGTGAGGGACACAAGTGGTAAAGGCCTTCCCTTGTTCTCCTCTGGTTGGAAACTTGAGCACAGTAGAAAATATGCAAATATAAGACATGGTGATGAAGGCACAGCAGCCACCAATGAGCACAACAGAGACAAAAATTAAACATCATTGCTTAGGATGTCAGAGCAGCATAAATAAATAAAAACATGAGGAAGATCTGAGAAGTATATCCAACCATGGAGATCTCTCTGTTGTCATGGAGGAAGATGACACATGCCTTGGGTATTGTTACAGAAATATAGCACATATCTATAGCAGACAGATTCCTAAGACGTGTGTGTGATGGTTCCAATCAAAGGTAGTTACTGTGACAAGAAGATTCCCCATCAGGGTTGCCAAGTATATCAGTAAGAATAGCATGATGTGTAAGTCTCTGAGCTCCCACACATCAGAAAATCCTGTACAAAGGAATTCAGTCACTGTGGTAGAGTTAGACATCTTAAAATTTGACTTGATCAAGAAGAAACAGACAATTAATACCTAAAAGTCATGGAGATTCAACACATAGAAGAAATCTGCCTAACTACATTTATTGTCATATTAATCCAATTTTATTCTCTCTAGTTTGTTTTGGTTAGTAGGATATAATTTAATGTTTCCTCATATTCCTTTAGTCTCCCTGCTTATGATACTTATTTCTAGGGTAGGGGTAGCAGTAAAATATAATCTTTAAGAGTTTGTATGTTTGCATGTATTTCTATCACTTACTTTTTATAAACCATATCTTTTGGGTGGTAAAAGTTTACCTGGAAGATTAAAATATTAGAATAGGTAATTTCTATGCATCCCTGTCTCATTAGTAATATGCCAAGAATGATTAATATTTATGATTATACAATGACCATACAGAATATAAGTAGAGTTATTTAGTGCCTATCAAAATTTTATCAATTACAATTCATTCCCTAACACCAGGTAGAAAATTATTTTAATCTCCACTTCACCCATTATGACTTTCTATACTGATTTCATTTGAAAATTAAATATTTAAAAGTTCCTCTCTCTGATGGTCATATTGTCAGTAGCTATGTATAATCTACCCAGCATCTGTTAATACATGCACACTTTTTTTTTTTTGACAATTGATTCTTCAACATGGCCCTGCATTTTAATAGTTTCTTAAATGCTTTCTGGCTTCACTTTACTTGTTCAGTAACCTAGATAAAATAATCAATGTAGCAAGTTGTATTACCACCATCTTTCATTTATTTTTATTTTATAGATTACGTTATTCATATATTATGTACAGCAATTCTCATTGAAACTCTGCAGATTGTGAAGTAAAATATGTGACATTAAAAGGCAGATCATGCCACTGAAAGCTTAAGGGCACTTATTAAACCATGAAAATATAAGTGGAAAAATGGGCATTCACTGTTACATTTATCTGCTCAGATAGTGCATTGCCATTTGGAGCATTTTCTCCAGCAAAATTCTTGATCCTACTGATATTCACTGTTTCCCACCATACCAATGCTTAATCATCATTCAGAATAAAAATTTGCCAGTACAGCAACATTTTAGCCTTCTGAATATTGAAGATCCATGAACTCTAATTTTTGGATCCACTGTTAATTCATGATAGTCTAGAGCTTAAACATCTCTCCATTGATGTCCTACATATTCAGTATTAGGTGGTCCATGAGAACCATTCAGACCTATTTTCCATATTGCCTCATATTTTAATATTCTTGACCTTACTTGACAGTATTTGATAACCTCAACATAGAATTATGTATTATAATCTGTGACCTGTGTTTCAGCTCATCTAAAAGTATAAAGTTTTGCCCCAGTCTCTATTCAACATGAGAATAATTTATCCCTATCCATTAAAAATATTCTTAGAGAATTTGTCCTAATACAGTCAGAATTTCTATATAAAATAATTCTCACATATTTCCACTCATCTTATCCCCTTATTTTTTTTTTTAGGGTGAATTGAACAATCCATTTCTAAGGCCAATTCACCAGTCCAGACTTAATTCTCACTTTCACTGAGTTCAATGTTTCCCAGAAAAGGCCATCATAATTGTTTCATGGTTCACTATGTACTCCTTAAATTTGCATAGATACTTAGGTTCCTCTGTTTTAAAAAAGTCTTTTGCAAATATATTTTTTTCATTTATTTTTTTTATTAGAGATATTGTAGGTTTACAGAAAAATCATGCAGAAAATAGAGTTTTCTTTATTAACATTTTGCATTAGTAAGATATAGTTGTTACAAGTGATGAAGCAGTGTTATGATTATTGTTTACATTAAGGTTCAGTGGGGTTTACCTTGTGTTTTACAGTCCTACAGTTTTCTTATTTTTATTCTGGTAATATATATACAACCTGAAATTTCCCCTTTTAGCCACATTCAAATACATAATTCGGTGGTGTTAATATATTCACAGTGTTGTGCTACTTCACCACCATCCATCACCAAAACTTTTCTATCACTGCAAACAGATACTTTTACTAATTAAGCATTAAGTCCCCATTCCCTACCTCTACACAGCTCCTGGTAACCTGTATATTCATGGAGTTTCTGACTCTATGAATTTGATTATTCTAATGATTTCACATCAGAAGATCATACAATATTTGTCCTTTTGTGTCTGGCTTATTTTTTTCAACATGATAACTTCAAGATTCATCCATGTTGTCACATGTATCAGAACTTCATTGCTCTTTATGGCTGAATAATAGTCTACTGTATGTATATATCACATTTTGTTCATCCATTCATCTGTTGATGGATGATAGCATTATGAATAATGCAACTACAAACATTAGTGTGAAAATATCTGTCTGAGTTCCTGCTCTCAATTATTTTGGGTATATAACTACAAGTGCGAATGCCAGGTCATATGGTAATTCTATGCTTAACTTTCTGAGAAATCACAAAACTGTTTTCCACAGTGGCTTTTTTGCAACTCTTGATGAGTAAATATTACCTGTGGGAAAAAGTATTTCTTAACAAAATCAGGCTTGCTAAATTAAGTGTAATGATTTTTTTATTTGTGTCAAATACTGTCATATTTTCCCATAAAATATGAACATATTAAGAACTTGAATAAGTTGAGATAGAACGGTATTGCTTGATGTTAGGTTCATTAGTGAATACTGTATTCAGAGTCAATTTCTTCATAAAGTTCCCTTTCATAATTGCCTTTAGCTAAACCCTTATTTAAGCTTCAAGTACAGAATACTTTCTTCTGAATTTGGTTAAACTCTCTTTCCATTTTTCTTCACAATTGCAGAATATACATTTTCAGATTTACTTATAATTGCACTCTTACTTCTCAAAGTTAATGCACATCAATTTCTTGCTTCCTTATTCCCTTTTTTCCTGACAAATGTAACCAGTTATAGGGAAGTTTTGTTAACTGTAAGAAGACAGTGCCCATGTCACTTTCAGACAGCCCTATGACCTTTTTTTTCCTTTGCAATACTTTATTATGGGAAATTTCAAATATATACAAAAGTAGAGGAAATATCCTAATAAACTCTTATACTCACCATCCATCTTTAACAGGTAACAACCGAATGCCAAATTTTTTCCTTATCATCTGTACCTTTTTAAATAATTTTTTTTTATTTTGAAGAAACTTTAGATTAGACAAATGTTACATAAACAATGCAAGGGATTCCCATATGCCCCACTACGTTCCCCTCCCACACTTTCCCACATTAACAACAAATTTCATTAGTGTGGTATATTTGTTATAATTGATGAAACCATATTGAAGAATTGCTACTAACCATGGACTACAGTTTACATTATTGTTTACCCTCTATCCCACACAATTTTGTAAGTTGTGACAAAATATACAGTGGCCTATATCCATCACTGCAATGTCATGCAGGACAAACCCAATGTCCCCAAAATGCCACCATATTACACCTATTCTTCCCTCTCCCATCCCTCAGAATCTCTGGTGGTCACTGCCTTTACATCAATCATATGATTTCTTCCATTGCTAGAATAATAATAAATCTATAGTAGAATAATAATATGTCTATTTTAGTCCACTGTTCATTCCCTAATCTTGAGGATTTGGGGATGGCAATACTGACTCTGTTTCTGATTGAAAGGGATCTTAGATCCCATGGGGCAGATGGATGGAACTGTCCTGCTTACAGTTGCAGACACTCTGTGTTCCTTGGGATGGGTGTTGTCCATCATTATCTCCTTGTTAGTTGTCCTGGGTGAGTCCAATGAACTGGAGATCATTCCAGAGTTTATGTTTATGCAGGTCTCTGAAGGATCTCATTGACTGTCATAGTTAAAAGTGCCTCCTGAGGGCTCTAGAGATACCCAGAAACTATAAGCATGGCTTGGGAACTCAGCAGCCTGTCAGTGGTCCTTACTTTTAACTTTATGCTCCCCTGTGTAACAAAGTTAGATGCATTTATAGGCTCTCTCCACATGGCTTTTCTGCCCCTTTTATTTGAACCTATAATTAACACTATACTTGTATAACATATGTCTCAGAGATGTAAATCTTTGGTTCATCCATGTGCCAGTTGAGTCCTGAGTATCAGCAGAGTTACAACACCTACTGATCTTAAGAATAAACCTTGCTTTATTTCTGATCCTCTTTATTTCAGGATCCCTCAAATTCTTCAAAAAGTAGTTTTCTTCTTCTTCTTTTATACCAATATTTTATTGAAAACTGATAGCATTGTAAGATGAACTTGGTTAAAAATTGCCGCTCAGAGGAGATCCAAGATGGCAAAGTAG
Organism: Tolypeutes matacus; assembly: GCA_026826555.1. Classification (NCBI taxonomy): domain Eukaryota; kingdom Metazoa; phylum Chordata; class Mammalia; order Cingulata; family Chlamyphoridae; genus Tolypeutes; species Tolypeutes matacus. Next base: position 3,289,861 of record JAKSZT010000663.1, read on the forward strand.
GGAAAGGTAGGCTGCATACTTCCTCTAGAAACTCTGGAACGGCAGGCAGGCTTGCTGGGCATAAGGGAAGCTAGGCTGTCACAGGGGTGACAGGAGAGGGTAGCTGGAGAGAGGGAGTACCACCTGGGCACTGGGGAAAAGGGGAGCCACCCAGCTGGTCCTGGAGAAGAAGGGAGTATTCCTGCTGACACAGGAGGAGAGGAAAACTGCTCAGCTAGCCCTGGGGGAGGGAGAGCCAGAAAGATGTCTCTGCAGAAATGGGGAGCTGCTGAGGAGTGATTCCCACAGGTGGGCCTGTGTCCAGCCTGCTTAGGGTAGGGAGGAGTGGAGGAAGCCCTGGGGAACACTGAGGGAACTAAGCCAGATGTGTTTTTTCTCTCTTATTTCCTACTTCCTTTTTTAAAATTTATTTCTTACAGGTACTAGCAGAGAGGATGACTGTGGAGTGATTGGCAGGTACAAGGAGATAGAAAAGCTTAGACTAGTGAGTCTCTGGTGGCCTGAGAGGGAAGTCTGTTTTTTATTTTTCTCTCTCTTCATCTGGATACCTACAGAAAGTGGATTGTGGGGTGATCTAAGAATATTTTTAAAAATTTAAAAAAATATATTTAAAATAAAAAAAAAGACAGGTTTTGGAGTCAGGTAGATAGGGGTTCAAACTTATGAGCTCTTGATGTATTTGTAAAATACGGATAACATTACCACTTATGAGACTAAAATAACATAATCCCTGTAAAACCCTTAGCCAGTATTTGGCATATTTTAAGTGTTCAATAGTATCATGATTATTTTATCATTTAATTTCATAACAATTCTGTGAAATTTGTGTAAATGATGATTGTTTTAGAATATCTAAAATAGGGCTCTGCCACATTCTCCAAGGGAGCAGCAACAGTCCTCTGAGTGCAGGGAGAGTGTCTGTCAAAAGTGGATGGCCCACTGATGAGTTCTTTTTATTGATGAGTACCCTTATGAGTCTTTGCTCTTGTAACTGAAACTTAGCTTACTGTTATGGGGTGCCTAAGGGTTGCCACCTGAGGGCCTCCTTGTTGCTCAAATGTGGCCTCTCTCTAAGCCAAACTCAGCATATGAATGCATTACTTTCCCCTCAACGTGGGACATGACTCCAAGGAATCTTAAGATTTTAGTTTATATTTAAAACTTTTTTTCTTACACTTTCTATTCCACCTTTCCTTTGCTTTCAGACTGACATTCAGCTATTAGGATTTATCTAGTAGTTGAACAAAATGTCATTTCTGAATTCCTCACTCCTCAATAGTCATACAATTTTTGTTGTTTTATTTTTTAATTAATATTCAATTTTCATCATGGAAATTATAAGAGAGGAATAAGAAAATTCCCTGGTTTGAAGATATTGGTCAAATCTGTCCTCATTGTTATAAAAAAGCACATTTATCTTAGTTGACAATACCAATAAATACATCCCCTTGTTTGTCAGTTAGCATAGTACAGATATGAGGAGCCCATATTAACCAGGTAGCATTCTCAATTACCAATTCAATAAAGTCATTGCGGTAATCCCAGATGAAAGCATAACCTCTTTATAACTATGATCACAAACCATCTGTGCTGAAAATGATGGGAGAGGAAATGCTCAGTCGATAGATTTTTTTAATAATAATAAAAAGGAGTTACATGCATTTCCATACCTTGATTCCCATAACTGTTAATTCTGGATATGAAAGAAGCAACATTACACATTTCTTTACTGTGATACATTTGTTACAATTGAATCATTGCTACTAACCATGGTCTATAAGTTTACATTATGGTTTACACTTTTCACTGCACAATTTTATTGGTTTTGACAAAATGTATAATGACCTGTATCTATCATTGCAATATCATGCAGAATAATTCCAAGTCCAAAAAAATGCCTCACGTTACACCTATTTTTCTCCATCTCTGCCCTCAGAACCTCTCTTGAACACTTCCTTTATATCATTGTTACAAGTTCTTCCATTACTCAAATAAAAATAAGTGTACTTTAGCCCATAGTTGCATTCACTTCTTATGTTTGTGCATTCCTCGAACTTGAGGATTTGGGGATGGTGATGTCTACTCTGCTTCTGACTGAGAGGGGACTTAAATACCATGGGGCAGATGGATGGAACTGACTTGCTTGTAGCTGTAGATACTCTGTTTTTAGGGATGGGTGTTGTCCATCATCACCCTTTGGTTAGTTGTCCTGGCTATATCTGATGAACTGGAGAGTAGGTGCTTGCTGCCACTTTTCTGAGATTCAGGGCTCAACTCTCATATGAACAGTCAGAAGATTTATGTCTGATTATATATTCAAATGAATTGGGCAGAACCATGTGAAGGAAAATATCAATGAGTTTAACTCTGAAACATTGGGGAGATAAGTTATCATATATTCCAAGGGAAGGCTTGTCGACATCTATTTCATGGGTTTGTGTGCCCTGCCTATAGTGTCTAGATGTCCAATATAATACAGCAGAAATGAATGACTATAAATTCCAAGAATTGGTAAAAAAAATATGTACCTTAGATTTGGCTCTCTTCGGTTCTTGCTCTTGATATCTAGCTGACATATTGTGCCAAAACCAAACTAGTCCATGCAGAGAGACAATATTGAAATGACACATGGGTTCTCATCACCTGCCCAGATGAAGTCCCTGTCCATAGCCAACATCAATTTCCATACATGTTGCCAGACTGGCAACGAGGGATTAATACCAAGTGCCAACTGGCAGCTTTGCACAGTGGCAGTATCGTAGCCAATGAGGTTTTTCTGAGGCATGATTATTGCTAATTGAAAACTTTTCCCAACTGCCAACTGGCAACACAATTGGAAAAAGACCTTGAATAAAAGGGGGAAATGGTAAAGACAAATGAGTTCAAGTGGCTAAGAAACTTCAAAGAGAGTCAGGAGGTCATCCCAGAGGTAACTCTTACACACACCTCAGTAGGAGCTCATAGAACATCTAAGTGCCTATCACCCCACTCAGTGGAGTTCCTTACAGCTCCGGAGACACCCTGGTCCTATATAAGGGGGGATAGCCCCAGAGACTGATGCTTTATCCGTGAGTTCTATTTTGGAATCTGTGCTCCTGAGAGTGACAGAATTAGACTCTAATAAGTCCTCCCTGCACATGGTTCACCAGTCCCTTCTATTCAAACCTATATGCGATGCTGGAGTTTTTAGGTATACTTACAGAGACTGGAGCCTCCCGCCTACCTATGTGCCAGGTGTGCATGAAATCTAGGTGGAGCTGCAACTCCTACCCTACAGCTCAATGGACTCATCCAAGTCACCTGGTGAGGAGACAACGATGGGAAATGGCCATCCCAGGGAATGGAGAGGGCCTGCATCTGCAGGCAGGATCATCCCACCCCCCATATCCATGGGATATAAGCCCTCTCTCACTTGGAGTTGGAGTGGACATCACCATCGCAGTCCCCTCAGGATTGGGGGAAGAACTATGGATGAGAGTGGACTTGATGGTATTCTCTTGTTCACATATGGTGATTCTAGCAATGCAAGAAATTATAACAATGAGGTGGAGCCAATGGCCACTTGACACTTTTGGGGTAGGGAGGGGATGAGCAGTTGAAATACAGTGGCTTCTTTGGGAGCTGGAGGTTGCCCTGAGTACTGTTGTGGCAACGGATGTAGGACATTTTAAATCAGCACACACCACTCAGAACTGAGTGGGGGAGAGTGTGGTCTACAGTGTGAACTGTGGTCTATGGTTGGTGGCAAGGCTCCAGGATGTGTAAGTTCATTGAGGGTGGTGGGCCACACTGTGGGAGATGTTTGTGTGGGATGTGGTGGGAGGTGTGGGAGGTGGGCAACATGGGAATCCCAGTGGGTTCCGTGTAATATTTTGGGTAATCTAAGCACCTCTTAAAATATATGTATATATATATATATAAACAACATTTTTGTAAGCAAATACACATATATGCATATATATTTAATATATCATTTTGCAAATGTTTGTATGTATTGTGAGAATTTTGATTCTTACCCATAAAAAAAAAAAGAGAAAAAAAATTTCCATACATGTGAGTGAGGATGCCCCCAAATTCCAGGCAATGATTCATCCTCAGCTATTTAGTCTTCTAAGACCACACACATCTAGGAGCATAGCCAGGCTATTCCCATTATATCATATTTTAACTCCTGATCTACAGAGTTCATGAATTTATTAATTGATTGTTTTATATCAAGTTTGGAAATTTTTGCTACAAATGCAGAATATTTACAACAATTTGGCACTCAGTAATAGCAGCAGTTGATTAACAATGGTGAGGGAATTGTTATCATTTTATTTATTTGCAATGATCTTCATTCTTGCAACCATGACCATTTCATTCTTGAGCCATTGAGTAGAAATTTGGGTGGCTGAGATAAGAAGATGAATGACATCCAGAGAACATATAATCTTGTCTATCATTATTGAGAAAGTTCTCTGCAGAGAACACACTTTGGTGACCATTTGTAAGATTCAGATATTTTCTCACTTTGTCCAATAAGTCCTTCCACACACTCAACTAACACATACCCTTAGCACTTAAACTTCCACCTTATGTTACCAAATCTCTGACCACCCAGTGAAATTATTACTAACTGCCATTAATTGGAATAAACCCATATCTCTGTCTATACAAAGTGTACAGCCAAAATGCACTGGTTGAGCTTTACTCATTGTGAAAATATTCCTTTAGTCCTACCTCTTTAGGAACATTTATGTTTGAGGCCTTAATGCTACAGCATTCCACTTTGAATTGGCACTATATTTTCATGTAGAACTAAATGTAAATATATATGATTTTATATTTCCTCTTCAATCAACACTTAGGCCATATGATGACTGTGGAAAAGAAGACAATCCATCAAGACCTTCATGCAGTTTTCTTGTGCCTATCAGACTTATTCAAACCCAACTTCCATGATACCATTTTTAATTGACCATGGACTGATGGTAAACAAGCCACAAACTTGTTTGAAAAGAATATCCTGAGATCATGATGTTCATTTCACACAATATGGACATTTGCTTCCTTTGGTTAGATGATCATTCTCTGCTAATCACTTATGTCAAGTCAAAAAAATTTTTAGACAATATGTGAATAATTATATGCAGGAAAATTAAAGCTTTGCTGTAAAATCTTAGGTGTGCACATTTTGCTACTCCTAATGAGGATTTACAGAGGTTCCATATACCTTTCTTATTTAGATTTTCTGGGTTGTAAGGCCCAAATTGAAAATAACAAGTGTAAATAAATATACTTGTGTTATAAAATGTCAATGATTTACTGTTATGTATCATTTTTTAAAACTGATAGCAAACTATTAAAATTAGTCAAACCAATTCCATTGACATTTGCAGAGAATATTTTGCTACCTAATAATATACTTTAAAAGTTTTCATTTAAATGATTGGATGCATTAATTTCTATTAATATCTTAGATTCAAAATAATGTTGTGAAAGATTCCTGGAAATCATCAAGAGAAGAAGAGAAATATTTAATACTTTTATTAAATATCAGTTCTTCATTTTCTAAAGAATTTGAATCATGACAATTAACATAGTTTCATTATATATGTGTTATCATCAATATTCACCCTAAACCCTTCTTACATTGACTTATGAAATATGTCTTTTCAGGTGACTTATATGCATTTTTACATTTTCTTACATTAGACCTGGAAAATAGAAATAATATCACACTGTGTTTATTCTCTTGGGAAATTCTCAAAAACAAACAAACAACAACAACAAAAAAAAGTGGAAATACTTTGCTTTGTATTGTTTTTATTTCGTTGGCTTGTTATTTGTTTAGGAAACTTATTCATAATGACATCAATATCATGTAGTCAGTTTATTGACCAGCCAACATATTTCTTCCTTAATTGCCTCTCACTTTCCAACCTTTGCTATACATCCACAGTGATGCTCAAACTAATGACTGAATTACTGGCAGGAAAGAAGACCATTCCCTGTAATAACTGCATGGTAGTTGGGTATGAAACTGTGCACAATAATAAATTTCTGAAAACCATTTGTGAGGAAAATTAACATTCAACATACAAAAGAGTATTTATAGACCTTGTGAGCCTCAGACATGAAAATTTATATACGATAGAAGAAATTGTAGATTAGTAGTAAAATAATGACTCATTACTGATTGGTGTTGGAAAATACAATTTGCTGCAATAATTGTCAGAGCTGATTATGGAGTATCATACCAAATCCTATTAGATGATTACACAATATGTATTGTTTGGACCATGTAACTTTCTAAAACTTTTAAAATTCTGAATTTACAAACACATCTCGATGTATATTACTTAAAAATTATGATTTGCACTTTAGAATACAATGACAATTAACAAAATACCTATTTATATTCATAAAAATGAAAAGTTAAGTGCAAAAACATCAAAACCAGTGACTTATTTAAAGAAATGTTAACATTTCTTTAACCACTTAAAGGAAAATCAAATTTTTAAAAAATTTTGAGTCACCAGGTCAAGATTTACTGAAGTAAACAATTACTAAACAGTGAAGTAACATATACTAACCATATAAAATCTCTTTAATAAAAAATAAAGAAGACATATTCATCAATTCATTTTATAAGAGCAATATAAATTTAGTGGGAGGTGTGGAGAATGGAGCATAAAAGAATCCCTTATATTTTTTTATAGAACATTTATGTAACCTAAGTATCTTTAAAAAAGATAGGTGTAATGTATTGGTACTTTTGGGACATTGGAATTGTCCTGAATGATGTTGTAGTGACAGATACAGGCCATTATACAGCTTGTCATAACTTACAAAAATGTGTAGGAGGGAGTATAAACTATAATGAAAACTATAGTCCACATTATATTGACAAAGCTCCAATATGTGTTCATCAATTTCAACAAAAGTACCACACTAATGAAGGATGTTGTTAATGTGGGAAAGTGTGGCGGGGTAAGGAGTGGGGCATATGGGAAGCCCTTATATTTTGTATGTAACATTTATGTAATCTAAGTATCTTTAAAAACATAAAATAAAATAAATTATGAGTAATGAAGCATAAAAAGAAACTGAATGAGAAAGAGAATTATGGTTCAATATCAGTTATAAATATAAATGAGAATACTAAACACAATATTAGCAAAATGACTTAACAAGTCAAGACAGACATTTAAAACTTCATGACCAAAATAAGTTTATCAAGAATATATGCTTCTCCATTAGAGATTCACAAATTTAAGGAGAAAAGCTATATCATCTCAAAAATAGTAAAAAAAATATATAAAGTGATGGAATTCTTAACAGAAAAAAAATTAAGGAAACTTCTTACATCTTTAACAGGTATGTGAAAGAAATGAAACAGAGTGAACATCATGTTTGATGTTGAAATGTTAGAAACGTTCCATTTAAAACCTGCACCAAGTCATGTACCTCAATTATCACTATTTCTATTCATCATTGCCTGGAAGTACTATACAGCATATTATGATAAACAGAAGAGATAAATATCCAAGAATTGGAAAAGAAAAAACTACAGTGCTTATGCACAGTTTATGTGAATGTTGATGTAGAAAATGATGCCATAGTTATATTATAATTATGAAGGGATTATTTGAAGCTTTTAGAAATAGGACTAATATAAAAAAAGTAAATTTCATTTCTATATACTAGGAGTCACAAAAAATAAAAGTTGGGTAAAATACAATTTAAAATAGAAAGCAAACATGTGAAAGAAAAATAAATAAATCTCATAAAATATAAGCAAAATTATAAACTTTTTTGAAAAACATTATAAAAGACTTAAGCAAATGGGGAGATATATCTTATTCTTAGATAGGGAACTATAATATCATATAGATGGCATTTTCTCTAATGCAAAAAAGCATTAAAAACATGAAAATTCTGAAGGATAAAAAGAAGAAAGGGAGATTGGCCCTTACAGATATTATCATTTACATTTCCACTGAGTGACAATTTCAACAATGTTCATAGCAATCTGGTTTTTATTATGAAAAAAAAGAAAAAAAAGAAAAAAAAGGAAAATAGGACAAATCACTTGCTCAAAGATAGAATCATAGATAAATTGTATGCTCTTCATATAATGAAACACTATATAAAGGAAAAGGAACAAATCAAACACATTCTTCAGGTATATATTACTCAAAATTAAACCTCTGAGCTAAAGAAGGCATTCACAGAAGATTTAAAGTAAAATCTCATAAATTAGACCTGCATGTATGTATGTATCAAGTAGTTACCTCTAAATTAGAGTGAAGAGATAGTTTGGAGAAGGGGTGCCAAATTACTTGAAAGTTACTCGAGATGTTTTATTTGTTAAACAGTTTGGAGTTAAGGAGTTAATTTTATTTGAATATATATATATGTATAAATATATATGCAAATATGTGAATGCATAAATATAGTTATATATTTGCACACACAAAAGCACACACTCATATAATTACTATTTTATTTATTTATTTTTTCAAATACAACTATAAAACTCAATTATGTATTGAAGAGCAGATATTGTGCTGAAAAAATAAGGATTAGACATCACTTGGAAAATTCCACAGGAAGCCAATGCAAAATGTAAAAAAAAAATCATTTATATAAATAGAACTAAATGGAAGAGTTAGCATATATGTATAAAGGGAATTCCATAAGTTGAAAAGCAGTAATTCAGTAAGTGATTTGAGGAAATCACCTTGAATTTAAGAAGGCATAGCAGGGTCTTAGTTTTCTGCCTATGTGTCAAATAACACACATTAGATTGGCTTAACCAACAGAAATTTATTGTGTAATAGTTTCAGCGTCTAGACAGATTTCTTATTCCCAGGCTTGGTAACATTCTGGCTGACCTGAAATCCTTGGGTTCCTTGGGTTCCTTGGGTTCCTTGGGTTCCTATTATATGGCAATACACATGGCTGGGTTCGCTCTTTTCTCTTCCAGGCTCTGTGTTCTGGCTTCTAACACCTTCCCATGACATTTTCTTTTTTAAGTCTTCTAATAACAGGATTAAGACTAATGCTGACTCATTTGGCAATGCATTAAATAAAATTATATCTTCAAAATATCCTATTTACAGTGGGTTCACAGTTACTTGAAAGGAATTAAGATTAAGACAATGCCCCCTCTCCCTCCCCAGGTACATAATTCAACCAACCACCAAAAACAACAATCAACTGAATGGAAAAATAACCTTGAAATTAAGAAAGACATAAATATTCAGATAAGCATTCAGTGTCCATTAATATCCATTGCCATTCAAAATAGTTGCAAATGGCACAATACCTAATATACATTAGTAAAATGTATGAATGTTTCAAGTTGAAATGTTTGGAGTTTCTCCTGGGGTTTTCCTGAGACCTGAACCTTGCCCTTTTCCAAGAAGAAATGAGGCATAGTGAGTAAGGTCTTATGGAAGTGAGGTGAGTAATAGAATTTTAACTCAGCTTGAACCACAGACATAGTGTATCCAGTTCTGGAAGGCACAATTGAAGTAGACCTAGTCAGCAGCTAGCAGAATCTCCACAATGGTTCCCTGACCTATGGAGTATAGACTACTTTCTAGGAAAGGCAATTTGGTAGCCAGCAAACTGCATTTACTTAGCAAAATAGTAAACTAAAAACAATAACCCATTTTTAGAGGAATTGCAGGGATTTGTGATACCACCAAGGATTTGAAGGATGCAGGGATGATTATTCCAACCAGCAGTAGTTTGAGATTAATTTATGAATCCCCCAAAAAGAAAGATTATGTTTGTAAACCAATCCATTCCTCTGGGCATGATACACTTTGATTATATTAAATTCAATTAAGGGGATCTTTATTAGATTACCTGTCAAGATTGCTTTGAGGGCTTTTTCATGTCAATATGTCAGTGAGGCATGACTCAGGTTGAGTCTCTGCCCCCTTGGTGGGTCTGATATAAAATGACACACAGACAGACAGACACACAAGGAAGAGAGAGCTCTGTCATTTTTTATCTGGCCATGTAACAGAAAGAAGAAGGCTCAAACAGTTTAAGCCCCAGGGAGAGATGATCTATTTTGCCTGACAGTTTACAGCTGACCTCGGGACGAGAGGGGAGACTGATATAGGAAGCCCTGAAAAAAACAATACTGTAGCTGAAATCAGGAAGAGATGAACCCATACGGAAAGGCTGAAACTTCACAGAGACTGCCTACCATCTAGCTTCAACATGTGGCAGCTGACTTTGGTGAGAAAGGACCTCTTATGGTACATTCAGTTGGAATGTCTCTTATGGTACATTGAGTTGGAATGTCTCTGGCCTTGGGGCTGTAAGCTTTTACCCAAAATAAATATCCTTTATAAAAGCCAACAGATTTCTGGTACTTTTCATTGGCAGCCCTTTGGCAGACACCACCACATCACCATACAATTATCCTATACAGCCTGCACAGGAAAGAAATTACTCTTGGAATAAGGCAGTAGATAATTGTAAACTTAACCAGGTGGTGACTCCAATTGCAGCTACTGTTTCATATGTGGTATTTTATCATTGCTTGAGAAAATTAACACAATGTGTGGTACCTGGTCTGTAGGTATTGATATAGCAACTAATTTTGTCTCAATGTATCTTAGTAAAGACAGAAAGAAACAGTTTTCTTTCAGCTGGCAATACACCTCCCTGACCTACCTCAGAGATATAACAACTACCCACTCCTATATCATAATCAGTTCCTCAAGTAATTTGATCACCTTTCCATTCCACAAGACATCACACTTGTCCAGTACATGGTTTACATTATATTGATTGGACCTAGTGAGCAAGAAGTAGCAACTACTTTATGATAGTTGGTAAGAAATGTTCATATCAGAGGATGTGAAATAAAAAAAATAAAAAAAAAAAAAACTCAGGTGAAATTTCTAGGTGCCCAGTGTTGTGGGGCAAGTTGAGATAACCCTTCTAAAGTGAAGGATAATGTGTTGCCTATGGCCATTCCTACAACCATAAAAGAGCCACAGCACCTGGTTGCCCTCTTTGGATTTTGGAGGCACTACATCCTTCATTTGGGTGTGCTATTTCAACACATTTATCAGGTAAACTGAAATGCTACTAATTTTTAATTGGGATCAGAATGACAAGCTTCTTAAAATGAACCCCAAACTTTAACACTTGCCCTTCCAGCTCTAGACATTTCCATTGATATTCACCTTCTTGAATAAGATAATCATTCCAGGAGGTAATAACCACAATACACTCATCAAAATTAGACTTTGACTTGATCCATTATTATCTTTTTTGATTCATTTTTAACATACTTGATCATTTCTTGACTCCCTTTAAGACTCTAAGTTCCATAAATATGTGGAATTTGGGGAAGGGAAAAACAGTTGCTGACATCTTCATCACTTATACCTAATTTCTGTAATTATATTCTACACCTGAAAACTTGGATTTCTGCTGCACATGGGATAATGATACATTATGTGTATATCATTCATTCTGTTAATAGGGGTCATGATAAAAAGAAAAAAATACTAGAAATATCAGTTCAGATCCACTCATGTTTGCAAACTTGGCGAATGTTTATTCATTTTCTAGACCATAGTTATATCCTTCATATATGTGTTGTTGGAATGGCTGACATTAGATGATTTTGAAGGTGCCATCCAGTATATACAAACTTGAAAATCCCTGCATAAATGAAGAATGCACTTCATGAAATTAAGGTGATCTTGGCTAATGTCCCAGTTTTCACTCTGTCTTACTAGTTTCTTAGTCCAATATTCTTTATTTCTCCCTAGTATAAGGGCCTCCCTGAGTGGAGAAAAGACAGTTTTGCATAGTTTAGAAGGGTGAAAGAAAACATGAAAAGATACTATATGTATGATGGACAGTGAGGATTAACAAATTGCATTCAGAAATTACATCAATTTACCTATATTCCTTCTTAAGCTCAGGGCCTTTCACAAGGTGGGAAATTTTCCATTCTGCATATTTACAAAGAGGATCAATTGCATATTCATGAAGAGTTTTTAAATGAAGCCATAAATACAGTCATAGGAATGCGTTTATAGGATTGAAAGATGTTCACCGTCCAACTTGAAACTTTGAAGTACTGGAATACACAGGTGATAGAGTACAAAAGGTTAATAACATTGTGCATATGTACATAACTTCCATAATTATGTTGTCAATAGTATGCTTGTATTGAATTTCCTTTTAAGAGAAGTATAGTTTTTTTAATGTAATGACTTAAAATTTACAACAATGCTTGCAATATTTTCTGGCATTGTTGTTTATTGTAATAATGTAATGCTCAAAAAATGGACATGTCAAGGATCTCTCTCAATTCCTGAGAGGTATCTCAATCATGATAGTTTTCTTAAAGCAGAACAGAAACTCCAAACCCTGCATTACTTAAAATTTGTCCTGATAAAGGGACACTAATATCCCCTATATGTGGGATCAGGAAGTACAAATTTATTTCCAGAATGTCAGAACTGGAAGAAATGAGATCATCTTATCTATTGCCTTTTTCACAGGCTCAGTGAGCCTTACTTTGAAATATATGATAAACTATACCCCCGTGCATCAGAGTTACTCTCATTTTTACTTTTCCTACACAGGGTTCTTCTGCTTCTCTTATTTAAACCTGTAATTAGCACTCTACCCATTAAATATATTTCCAGAGACTTAAAATTTTGGTCTGTTCATATGCTGGCAGAGCCCTGAATCTCCTTCATTTTTTGTTTACTGCCTACATGGTGTAACTTTTCCTGGCCATTCACTTTCAATCTTTCTGTATCTTTGGGTCTAATTTGTTTCTCATGTAGACAGCATATAGAAGGTTCATATTTTCTTACCCAATCTGCCAGTCTATGCCTTTTGATTGGGAAATTTATTTATAAACATGCAGTGTTATTACTGTAAAGGCAGTCTTTACATCTCCCATTTTGACCTTTGAGTTTTATCACTCATATCTTATTTTTACCACTTTTTTTTTTTACAATTTAAGTTACTTTTACTGTTATAATCTTTATTTCTAGACTCTTCCAAGCCTCTCTCTCCTGTCTTTTCTTTTCAGGCTGTATGATCTCATTTAGTATTTCCTGCAGTGCTGGTCTCTTAGTTACAAAGTCTCTCAAATCCTGTTTCTCTGTGAATATTCTAAACTCTCCCTCATTTTTGAAAGACAATAATAGTGGATATAAGATTCTTGGCTGGCAGTTTTTCTCTTTCTGGTCTTAAATATATTATACTACTGCCTTCTTGCCTCCATGGTTTCTGATGAGAAATCAGCACTTAGCTCATTAGGCATCCCTTGTAGGTGATCCATTGCTTTTTCTCTTGCTGCACTTGGGATCCTCTCCTTATATTTAGATTTCACATTCTGTTTAATATGTGTCTTGGAGTTGGTCTATTTGGATTTATTCATATGGGATTATTGTGC